>JAODLL010028911.1:12767-23644 GCA_026546735.1 Forbesichthys agassizii | reverse complement strand
TATGTGTAATTTACTGTATACTCCCCTCCCCCCCCCCCCCCCCTGCCCCGCCCCGTCGTCCAGGCAACACAAGCTGGAGGAGGCGCTGCTGTTCTCGGGCCAGTTCGCCGAGGCCCTGCAGGCCCTGGTGGACTGGCTTTACCGGGTGGAGCCCCAGCTGGCGGACGACCAGCCCGTCCATGGGGACCTGGACCTGGTCTCCAACCTGCTGGACTCGCACAAGGTAGTGTTGCGCACTACATTAAATTTTTCGTCCAAATTGCTTAGTGTGTTCTCTGCAAACGTTTGTACAACATTCATACAACATAAAGAGCAGCAATGCTGTGTCCCTACTGCAGCTGCCTTTAATATGGCGTTTAATATGCTAAACGTGTTGTGTTGCTGTACAGCTTATCCCCAGTTTGACAGTGTTAACGCTATGCTGCAATATTGTTATTGTTTGAATTTTTGTATTGTATGTTGATACTAACCATGCCAAGACCTTGCCAACCATGCCAAGACTATTGCTAACCCTGCTAACACATGCTAACCATGCATAGGCATTGCTAACCATGCTAACCATAAACAAAGACCTAGCTAACACATTCTAACCACGAACAAAGACTAACCATGAACACCAAGCTAACGCATGCTAACCATGAACACCTAGCTACCACATGCTAACCACGAACACCAAGCTACCACATGCGAACCAAGAAACACCAAGCTACTACGTGCTAACCATGAACACCAAGTTTACACATGCTAACCACAAACGAATACCCCACTAACAACACGTGCAATGCCTCCTCCGCCCTTCAGGCCTTCCAGAAGGAGTTGGGCAAGAGGACCAGCAGTGTCCAGGCCCTGAAGCGCTCCGCTCGGGAGCTGATGGACACTGGCCGCGATGACACCGCCTGGGTCAAGGTGCAGCTGCAGGAGCTTAGCAACCGCTGGGACACGGTCTGCGCGCTGTCCGTCACCAAGCAGACCCGCCTCCAGCAGGCCTTGAAGCAGGTAGGAGAAAGGCTATTGGTCGCACAGTATGAGACTATTTGTCACGTTAATATTCACAATGTGAGACTATTTGTCACGTTAATATTCACAATGTGAGACTATTTGTCACGTTAATATTCACCGTATGAGACTATTTGTCATGATAGTATTCACATTATTTAATTTATATTGATTTTCAAAATATAAAAACGTTTGTCCTTTCCCTACATACAATAGTTTAAACATTTGCAGCAAATAACCATGTTTACTGTTTACTCCTGTATATACAGTGTAGTGGAGTAATTGCGTCCTGAGCAGAGAACGACAACACACTCCCTCTTTGATCATACATAATGCCTTTAATATTCACAAAATGAGGGTAATGCTGCATTCACATGGAACACGGCAGACGGCAAACCGGATATCATGTTAGCGGACAAGAGCAGAGCGGCTAAATTACTTGCGGCCGGCAAAACAAATTGCAGATTCCGGGCAAACGGCAAACAGTATGCCGTTGAACGTTAACACTAGAATACTAGATACAATACAAACATAATTACTTAAAACATAAATAATTACTGATTCAATATATTTGTACACAATGCGACGTCTTTAGCTTGAAAAATGTCGAAGACCTCTGGACTAGACTACTAGAATATTCGTAATCAGGTCAAGTCTCCCTCCGCACTAACTGCTGTGGCGGGTCTATTTTCTCTCCGGCAGGCGGAGGAGTTCCGCTCGTCGGTGCAGCTGATCCTGGAGTGGCTGTCGGAGGCGGAGCAGACGCTGCGTTTCCGCGGCGTCCTGCCCGAGGAGGCGGAGACGCTGCAGGCGCTGCTGCACGCGCACCGCGACTTCATGGCCGCCGTGGATGGCCGGAGGTCGGAGGTCAACGGGGCGGCCGGCATGGGCGAGGCCATCCTGGCCGTGTGCCACCCCGACTGCATCACCACCATCAAGCACTGGATCACCATCATCAGGGCCCGATACGAGGAGGTGGGTATCGATGCACCTGAGTATTGCAATTCTTATTGTGATGCTGTATCGATTCTCTAAATCAGATTTATTATAATAATAATAAACTTTTAGTAAATTTTTTTTATTATATATATATATATATATATATATTTTATTTTTTTTTATTTTTTTTATTTTTTAATATACTCAATTTATTTGTAAAAGTGGACCACGTACAAAACACAAAGATGCTAAATGTTACGAGATTAATTTAAAGATAATTTCCATCTGCTGTCCCTGAGCAAGTGTTTTCCCCAAATTACAAAAATTAAATATATATCGCCTTACTTACAGTATCGCAATATATCAAATTGTGGCTCCTGTATCGTTATACATATCGTATCGCCAGATTTCTGACAATGCACAGCCCCAATGTTGAGGAGGGGGTGATGTGGGCATATGGGGAGGGATTGATTGATGTGGGGGAGGAGCCGAGATGGACCTTGGACTCCTGCGCGGTCCAGTATAGGAGCTGGAAATATGCAATACGCAAGCTAACAAGGGGTCCAGTATGTGAGCTATGAGAATAAATAAAATACGCAAGCTAACAAGTGGCCATGTTGTTGTACAGGTGCTGACGTGGGCCAAACAGCATGAGCAGCGGCTGGAGACAGCTCTGACTGAGCTGCTCAACAATGCCAACCTCCTAGAGGAGCTGTTGTCATGGCTACAGTGGGCCGAGACCACCCTGGTCCAGCGGGATACGGAGCCCCTTCCCCAAGACATCCCCCAGCTCAAGACACTCATCACTGAACACCAGGTCGGTTGGTCAGTCGGCTGGTGATAGTTTGTTGTTTAATTGGTTAGTTGGTTGATTGTTTATTTGGTTGATTGTTTATTTGGTTGGCTGTTTTTCTTCTGCCAGTCACACTCGTATTTGACCTCATGACCATGTGCACACACCTGACATTAGTACTGTTGCATTGCTATATGAGCTAGTATTGCCAGCCAGACGTAGTGTGTGTGTGCGTGTGTGTGTGTGTGTGTCAGATGTTCATGGAGGAGATGACCAGGAAGCAACCGGACGTGGACAAGGTCACCAAGACCTACAAGAGGAAGCCATCGGAGCACCATAGCAGCTTGGCTGAGAGGAGAGGAGCGCGTACGTCACACTGGTCTCATTGATGGGAAGTAAACATTAGCTAAATACAGCTGTGGGAATCATGTCTTACTCCCCTACAGGTAAACACCAGCATCAGCAGCAGGCGGCCATGCAGGTTGCCGGGGGCAACCCGCGTCTCAACCAGCTGTGCTCCAGGTGGCAGCAGGTGTGGCTGCTGGCCCTCGACCGCCAGAGGAAGCTCAACGACGGGCTGGACAGGCTGGAGGAGGTATGGGGGGGGGGGGGGAACCGGTCTTTTACTATTTTTAAAGGCCTTTAGTGGAGTGAGTTGCGTGATGGGTAATGCACTTAACTCATTTATTATTTATTCTTTGTTTTATATTATTTGTAAAGCAAGTATAGTCTTCATTGAGCATGAAATAATGCCTGCCTTTGGGCAAATGTGTCTGCGTGATGACTTAATAATAAAATCGATTAAAATGTCTCAACAGCTCAGGGAGTTCGCCAACTTTGACTTCGACGTGTGGCGGAAGAAGTACATGCGCTGGATGAACCACAAGAAGTCCCGGGTCATGGACTTCTTTCGGCGCATCGACAAGGACCAGGACGGCAAGATCACGCGGCAGGAGTTCATCGACGGCATCCTGGCCTCGAGTACGTCGTCCACCGTCCTCCCCGCTCCTCTGACTTATCGCTAGGCGACACATAGAGAGGACGCCTCCGGTGCTGAGATAGTAGCACAACGCTGAAGAGCTAAATTCGGCAGTTGCTTGAATGGCCGCTTGAGGCTGGCTCAAAAAGGGAGTAAATCCCCATAGACTGCAATGTTAAAATGTCTAACTTAACAGCCGATTAACAGCTTATTCTGTACGGGAGGTGTACTTGTATGTAACTCGGCAGTTAAAATTATATAATTCATACGTGTATTGCTTTATAATAGATAAGTGGGCGTTACAGGCAGTCAGATACTGCATAGAGTGGCTTCTAACACGCTCTACGGGCGTTGTCACGGAGGGTTTGTCAGTTTATTTGCACTAGTTTATGGGCTCAAGGTGACCTGTTGTTGTTGTTGTTCCATCTGTCCAGAGTTCCCCACCAGCAAGCTGGAGATGACGGCCGTGGCAGACATCTTTGACCGCGACTGTGACGGCTACATCGACTACTACGAGTTTGTGGCGGCACTGCACCCCAACAAGGACGCCTACCGGCCCACCACAGATGCAGACAAGATCGAGGATGAGGTGGGGTGGGGGGGGGGGCATGGGGTGGGTGGGGGTAGGGGATCTTCATCTTCAGTCACTAGAGATAATAAATATTTAAAGTCCCTTTTTAAATAATTTTAAAGGTACTCTTTAAATACACTTAACTTCCCTCTTATGTAAAGTCCCTCTTAAAATGTATTCATAGTCCCTCTTAAAATCTATTCGTAGTCCCTCTTAAAATAATTTCATTGTCAATCTTAAAATCTATTCGTAGTCCCTCTTAAAATCATTTCATTTTCAATCTTAAAATCTATTTGTTGTCAATCTTAAAATCTATTCGTAGTCCCTCTTAAAATGTATTCATAGTCCCTCTTAAAATCAATGTAAAGTCCCTTTTAAAATATATTCATAGTCCCTCTTAAAATCAATGTAAAGTCCCTTTTAAAATCAATGTAAAGTCCCTTTTAAAATCAATGTAAAGTCCCTTTTAAAATCTATTCATAGTCCCTCTTAAAATCAATTTATAGTCCCTTTTCGGTTGCAAACGCAGAAGCACAGTGTTGCTTAGTAACAGTCCCTCGGTTATGTCATGCCCTGAATGAAAACAGCTGTTGAGCCGTGTTATCTCCGCGTGCAGGTGACCAGACAGGTGGCACAGTGCAAGTGTGCCAAACGGTTCCAGGTGGAGCAGATAGGCGAGAACAAATACCGGGTAAGTCAAACGGCCACTCTAGTGCTACTGTGTATCTCAACATTAACATGGTCAGGATGGAGCATAAAGCTACAGTATTAGCATGTAGCATATGTAGCGTGTACTGTTGTAGCTGTTAGCATTTAACTGTTAGCACGCAGCATATGGATTTTAGGATGCAGCATCTTTTGTGATGTTTCATGTAGTTCAACCATGTGAATGTATTTGAGTGGCAATAGAAATGTGAGCATATATATTCTTTTTTTTTAGCGTGTGTTTAATAGTTGACCTGAGCTAAAGCTAGATTGACGGTTTAAATTAGTTGGCCCTGACAGGTTACAGTGACAGGTTTAACTGTTCTTAACTGCTTCTGGCCGTTACTGGCGATTAACTCCTCGGTTAATCGACACCATGTTCATAATATTCTTATGTGTATCCATCTGCTATACCATGCGCTCACACAGATGTTTGAAGGGCTTAACTATGTGTTTTCATTAATCACATATTTGCATAACAGGTTCTTTGTACCTCCCCACCACAGCATTAATACCACCTTGTGTAGCTGGGGCTGCACAGAGACACACAGAGTCAATAGCTAACGCAGTGTGCTTACTAGCAACATTACGCTGGGTGCCCACCAAAGGCGTTGCGTTGCGCCGGAAGTCATTCATTGTCAATGGGGAAGTCCGAATCTGCGCATTGGAGTGTTGCACTATACTGCATTGTTTCGAATACGTTTAATATTTTAAACTCTGCCATACAGCAAAGTACTAGATTCAACCTGAAGTTTGAAACATTCTCAAATGCACATCCATACAATTACTTTAGCATGGCTAATTGCTAGCTAGATATGCTAAAGTAATGAATATAGTTTTCTAAAGTGTTTAAAGCATACAAAAAACCATATACGCCTATTGTCCATGTGGAACAGCCTATTTATAGAAAAAAAAGTATTTTAAAGATCTATATTTTCACGGTCTGAAAACTATGGATATTTACTAATTTAATGGTTCTTGATGAGTGTGGTTGTAGTCTTGTTAATGTTAAAGGCATATACAAAAATGAAATGTTAATTACACAAACAACGTGGTTGTTAAACAATAAAGTCCACGATGAGCCTAGTAGTCATTTATATTGCCGTTATTTACTGTAAATATAGTTCTATGGCCGTAACACGCCCACACTCGGCCAGTTTGCCTTGCGTTGTATATTTCCGTTGGATGCAGAGAAATAATGCACGCAAAATATTTGACGCATTTGGTGGGAAGACGGTGTTAGCCTGTTAAGTGTTGCAACATCACATTGAGATGAAATTGACTCTTTAGAAAATGTTACCTAAAATGTAAATTTAACACTGAGTTGTTTTAGAATAGATGATGCCGTTATTGACATGTCGGCCATTCTTAAGGCTGCAGAACCTCCGTAGCCCCATCTTTTATCACTCAGTGTGTTTCTGTGCGACCTCTCACAGCATCCCATAATATAACCACACCCAGCAGCTTGTTACAGGCTGAGGCGTCACCATGGCTATTGTCTGTTCACCGGTTCTGATGTCTTGTGTGTGCACCTGGGACACCGGAGAGAACTTCACTTAACGGCATGGATTTGTTCTCAACTGTCTGTATCCCGTCCGTCCGTCTGTCTGTCACCAGCTTAGTATTTCCTCACCTCATGACGTCATGCACTAACACAAGGTCATTGACTGGCGCTTAAACCTCTCACTGCTCTCTCGTCCGTTTGTGCCCACTGCATTCCTTAATCTGCACCAACAAAGATGGCGGTTAGAAAATAAAGGCAGCTGTGCGTTTATGTTGTTTGTTATGGCAGCGAGAGCCTAGGGAACCCGTGGCAACAGTACACGTATGAGTTACTCTTAGTATGTGTTGTTTCACTCTGTTTTTCTTTCTCCTTGTGTTTCTGTCATGTTTGTCTACGGGATTTATTGTAGTTCTTCCTTGGAAACCAGGTAAAGTCTGCCGACAGTGTGATTGGACGCCTGAAATCTGCTCCCGGTCCTCCCACCAATGGAGTTCCTCTACTGTTACTATTATGTTTACATCACACACAGTTTGAATGTTCGTATCTTGCTGAGAGAACTCCGTTGCTGGTCGGAGCCTCTGGAGCAGGTTTCCGTGTTTTGCTGCTGTGATGTGTTTGGTTGGGGGAATGACAAATGACGCTACCCTGACATGGCTGGAGACATAATTAGTGGTGGGAGATAATGTGGTGCTTTGGAACTAGAGCTGGGATGCATTGGAGAGGCTCGAGGGGTACGACGATCGAGGGACATCATTCTGTACTTACCTTGGGGTTCTGCTTGGGTGGTTGGTCGACGCACTTAACTGTCCTTAACCTTCTAAGATCTGAATCCCTTATTCCTACAATAAGCGGTGAATGCCTAGATCTCTGAACGGCCTGGGCTGAGACCGTAGAGGGCTTTTCATCAGCGTTATCTGCATGGGTCAAGCTGTAATTGCATGGAGGAGATGTGGTGTGTGTGTGTCGGTCATAAACTCTGAGATGATCTCTGACTCATTCGTTCCACCTCCTCATTTATGACTGCTCTGTCTTCTCCACCCTTCCCTGCCCCCCCCCCCCACCCCCTTACCCCGACCCTCCCTCATTTCTCCCCTGTCATCACTATTACCCCCCCAAATCTTCCATCTTTACTCCCCCTGCCTTCCCCCACTCTCTCCTCTGAATCCCACCCTAACTACCTACACACACATTCTCCTCTACCCTTGCTATATCTCCCCCCCCCCTCCCCTCACACACACTCCCCTTCCCCCCCATCAGTTCGGAGACTCCCAGCAGCTGCGTCTGGTGCGTATCCTGCGCAGCACCGTGATGGTGCGCGTGGGGGGCGGCTGGATGGCCCTGGATGAGTTCCTGGTGAAGAACGACCCCTGCAGAGGTGAGGAGGGGGGCAGACACCTGGGCTCTACACCTGTACCACACACGCACACACACATTGCCAGGACGGTTCAAGGCTTTCCTGAATTTTTGATCCCAGTCTACATTGTGTTGGTGTGCCTTGTTTTCTCAGAGCTCTCTCTCTCACTGTCTCCCTCTCTCTCTCTCGCTCTCACTCACTGTCTCTCTCGCTCTCTCTCTCTCTCTCCCTCTCTCCCTCTCTTTCTCTCCATCACTCTGTTTCCCCAGGAGCTCAGTCTGTTGTTCATCAGTCCACCCATGTCATTGTCCTCTGGACGGTTATTTATACGTCACCATCTTCTGTGGTTTCTCTCTCTCTCGCTGCCCTAGCCACAATTCCCCCTCTCTCATACAGATAGCAGTAGTGGTGCATGGTTCATGGTTCATCTCTCTTTTTCCTCCCTGTCTTTTTCTTCTCTTTTTCCAGTGCAACATCCCGGACTTAAGATCCTCCGCTCCGATTCCAGTAGCTCCATCTCATCCCGTATAGGTTGGACTCTCTCTCTCTTCTCTGAAGTGTCCTCTTCCATTTCTTATCTTTTTTTATTATTATTTTCAGAAGGTATTTCAGCTCAAAATCATATTCAGAAATTTTTTGTAAAATATGTTTCTGGGAAATGGCAGTTGGAGGTGTGTAGCCTAACTGCTGACTACACAGTAAATTCTAATGGCAAAATATGCCTTCCAGCTGTTGGATTACTGCCACCGTAACGCCCCTTCCATACTGGATGCGTATTTTCCCTACGCTGCATAGTTTTTTTACACAACATTCTACGTGACTTCTACGTGGCAGGTTCTAGTAAGCTAATTTAATGAAACCCGAATGAAACTGACATTGCTGCAGGCGAAATGTGTTTGATATTTCAGTAGGAGTACAATTTCCGCTAATAAAATGGCGACAGCTTTATTTTAGATACAGCCAGGTCCCATTTACGCAAGCGTTCGACTGCATGCGTTGGATTCTTTCACCTGACGCCCTTCACCTGACACTGCTACTGTCACACCTAACGCAACGTTACAAGCTCTACGCTGCGCCACATAGCAAATGAATGGAATCCCCACAAAAAGGTGCACAGCTACGCATCCGGTATGTAAGTCACTGGCCTAGATACATTTGCATACAGCAATGGGAATCCTTCTTTTCCCACCAATCATTGGTCTTCCCGAGTACAGGGTTTGGGCTGATTATAACACAGCTGTCAAGCAGCTGTCAAGCTGTGTTAGCTGATCTGCCGCTCTGAGCTAATTTCTTCCCTTGTATTTAGTCACTCAGGAGTAACTTTCTGAATAATTTGTTTTGGAACAGACATTTAAAGTTCCTCCTCTTATCCTTTTTTTTCCGCTCTCCTCCTATGGTTTGTTGTGTCAGTGCTGGCCTGTCGTCTTGCTGAGTGACCACAACACTAATGGACTGTCTCCCTGCCGTGCTAACCTGAGCTAACCTAACCTGAGCTAACCTGAGCTAACCTGAGCCCATCTGTCTCACGTTGGCTTTAACGTTTAACTTGTGTGTGTGTGCATGCACGTTTCAGGAGCCACTGTGACACAACCTCTGATCGTGTGTCTGTGTGTGTGTGTGTAACATACATACAAACACAAACTGTGATCTGATGGCATTTGATACTGGCCATTTCTTCAAGATTGTGTGTGAGAGAGAGAGAATTCCTCTCTCCATTCCACCATGAGCATGCGGTTACCTCACCTTGTCTCTTGTGTCTCTTAGTGACGGTCACTCCTGGCTATTTCTGCTGCCGAGGTACCTGTCTGTCTGTCTGTCTCTCCCTGTGTCTGTCTGTCTCTCACTGACCACCCGATGCTCCATCTCTTCCACGCAATCTGTCCACCTGTGTGTTCAGCCCAGTGTCCTAGTGTGTGTGTGTGTGCGTGCTCTGTCTGTGTACCTGTGTGTGTGTGTGTGTGTGTGTGTGTGTGTGCTCTGTCTGTGTACGTGTGTGTGTGTGCTCTCTGTGTACGTGTGTGTGTGTGTGTGCTCTGTCTGTGTACGTGTGTGTGTGTGTGTGCTCTGTCTGTGTACGTGTGTGTGTGTGTGTGTGCTCTATCTGTGTACGTGTGTGTGTGTGTGCTCTGTCTGTGTACGTGTGTGTGTGTGCTCTATCTGTGTACTTGTGTGTGTGTGTGTGTGTGTGTGCTCTATCTGTGTACATGTGTGTGTGTGCTCTATCTGTGTACTTGTGTGTGTGTGTGGGTGTGTGTGCGCTCTATCTGTGTACTTGTGTGTGTGTGTGGGTGTCATGCCTGTTTCACGCTTTCCTCAGTCTGCAGGTTTTGGCCCACCCTGGTCTTGGTGTGTATACTTGATCATCATCATTATTTGACTATGGTCACACATTATTTTGGGGTTAAACTCACTGACCCGAGAGAGCAAACATGTTAAACTCAAAAGTATCAAAAGAACAGCTGTAGAGATGTTTGATGTTGAAGCACAGGACCGCGGGCAGTCGAAACATGTTTAATATGACTTAATTTTTTTAATTGTTATTAGCAGGGTTCCCAACGTCCCAGAACTACTGCAAATTTAAATGAAAGGTTTTAACCAACCTTGAGTTATCATGATGGTACAATGGGGCCCATTTTGTTCACAAATTTCAGCTAAATTAGTTTTTAATAACCCCATGGCTTACATCATAGTCCTAGAAAGGTTATGAGGACATAGTGGAAAGTTATAGCATTTTTATTGGTACAAATTAGTGGGAACCCTGTAATAATTATTTTCTTTTTTTTTGCTGGCTATCTTTTCCGTATGCGCACATAAACAAGCCATAAGCACAGAGCGCTGGCTGCAGAACGCGGCTCCTTTAAATGTGTTGGCTGGATGGTCGGGGACCCAATTACAGGGTGCACCTGGCTGGCGCGGGGGACGTAATTGCAGGGTGCACCCATCTAATTGACTGGCTGCGCTGTTCCATTGCGAGCGGGGGTGGGGGGGTTGAACGTTGGCCGTGAGGGGGAAGGGGGGGGGGGGGGGGGGGGGGGG
>JAODLL010028911.1:0-12757 GCA_026546735.1 Forbesichthys agassizii | reverse complement strand
TGTTTATCCTTTTGTCTCTCGCCCCCCCCCCCCCCCCTGGTCTCTATATCGCTTGCTCTCGCACTCTCTCTGTCTCTCTCCCTCCTTTGATCTCTCCTGCTCTCTCTCTCTCTCCCCCTCTTCAACCCTCCCTGTCAGAGAGGGTTGCCCATGTTGTTGTCTAGCGTTGACTCTGTCATGATGTTCTGTGGCTGGCTCCCCTGGGCTTCGGTGGTGTTGTGTGCCAGGCTGCTGCTGTGATGTCATGTTAGGGGCCGCTGCTGGGTGTGTTGGGGTGAATGGGGTCCCCCTCCCTGTGAAGCATTTAGTTGCAGGCATGCCCCACTTACAACCACACACACACACACACACACTACCACACACACACAACAATCTAATAAGTGACCAAGAAAGACCGCCTTTTAAGCTAATGCGCAACAAAAGTGCAAAGTAAACCTAAATTTGCAGCTTGTGGCGTATTTGACGTTGCCAGTTATGCAATTAAAAACTTACTTTACATATGTTATTATTCAACGTGATTACACCAACAACATTAAACATTTAAACCGGCATCTGGTTTTAATGTTTAATGGCTGATCGGTGTGTTTTCTCCGTTAACAAGGGTGCTGTTGAGGTGTCTCAAAAATGTTTGAGCTGCTTTTGTTGTGCTGCATATTAATGTGTGTTAAATCCCCCCCCCCACCCCACCACAGTACACATCTCACACACCCCCTGCTCTGCACTGACTCAATGCCCTCTCAGATGAACGTGCACTGCTCGCTGCATCTGCCGCCCCTTTTGGAGGAGACTGGAACACTGTGGAAGAATTAGAATTAATCTCTATTATTCCGTCCCCCCCCCCTCTCTCTCTCTCTCTCTTCCCCCTCCCCCCAGCCCGTGGCCGTACCAACCTGGAGCTGAGGGAGAAGTTCATCCTGCCAGAGGGGGCGTCCCAGGGCCTGGCGGCCTTCCGCTCGCGGGGCCGCCGCTCCAAGCCAGGCTCGCGTACCGCCTCGCCCACCCGCTCATCCTCCTCCGCCTCGCACAGCGCCCACAGCTGTGCCTCGCTGCCCTCTGCCCCGGCCACGCCCACAACCTCCGCCTCTTCCAGGGTGAGTCGGCTGGCTGGCATCCCATAATAATCAGTGATGGGTAGGGTGGGGTACCGAACTCTGTACTTTGTAACTCTGTACGGAGTACCGACCGAACTACGTCGTCACTACCGAGTACCGATTGAGGTCAAATCAATCGGTACCTTAGACCGAGTAAAGAGAGAAACGCGAGCGAGATTACATCATCCCTGCACAATCTGCAGCTGGGACCCAATAGAGGCTACAAATACAGTCAATGTCACTATTGAAAGTGTTCCATGCTAACGTAAGATACCGTATTCTGCTTCAGAGAATGCAGTTGAAATTCATGCACAGCGTAGGCTACTAGCAGGTTAGGGGGCGTTTGGGGAAAACTGAGAGGCACAGTTCAACAATGCTAAAATTAGGCTATAGTATAAGTTAAAGCAGAACTTCTAAAACACTGTTTCTAGCGAGTCAGTCAGGCAGTTTTTTTTCCATTAAATAACTGTTATTACAAAGAGTAAAGTACCGAAAAAAGGTGCTGTCAGGTACCGGACTGGCACCGGTATCGTTTTAAATATGAACGGTACCCAACCCTTGTGATGGGGTATTTATATATTATACTGTATTTCCATATATAAAATTTGGGATTCCATTACAAGCATGCTTCAAATAAAGACCTGCTAACTTCTGTTGAGGTTAATAAAGGGTGTGTGTGTGTGTTTGTGTGGTGTGTGTGTGTACCTTGAATGTGTATGTGAATATGAGGCAAAATACTGTAAAGCTCTTTGGATTAAAGCATTATATAAATGCGCCCAATTACCATTTACCATATTTGTGTGTATACTGTATAAATGCATATAAGATGATAATTTCATATTACAAATTTGTTTAGACTCTCCTTGATCAGGAGCTCCCCTTGTGGTTGAATACGGCATTGCAGAAGCATTGTTTTGGCCCCATGTGTCCTTGTGGGGGCGCTGCAACACAGTTGAGGGCCTTTCCTGTAATGTGGTGGGCAATGACGTGTGGGGGGAAAATGCGAGTTTCAGGTTCATTAAAAGGTTCCTCGTTCTGTGCATCTGACCTGACTCTGCTGAACACTAGCACCATAGAAATAGGACTTGGTTTGATGTCTGCATTACAAAATGAATATGAATTAAAAATAAAAAGTGGTATTTGTCAGCTAATAGGAGTAAAGCGTTTTAGTATTCTGAGAAGTTGCAAACACCATTCGGAATACGATCTCCTTTCATGTCTGGTTGCGCGCGTCACTGCACCGACCCAAGGTTTATGTACACACACTACCGTTCCCCAGACCGTGTTAAGACTGTTAAGTGTGTCACACAACAGCACTGAAGGTCTGTACACCTTAGAGGAGCATAAAACCCACCTACTACTTTGTGTTTTTTGTCGCACGCGTTCTTCTGTCTTCCGTTCACGTGTCTTGTTAAAGCTTGTGTGACGGCGGTGGCGTGGGGTCAGTCCGACCACACACACTGCTGTTGTTGTTGTCCATTTGAGTTGTGTCTGGTGTGGAAGCATTGTTAGATGTGTGCCATGGTAACAATTCACCACGTCCTTAACCGTGACATTTTAATTTGTCTTCCTGTCTGTGTTTTTCTGTCTTGGGTCTGTGTGTCCCCCCCCCCACCCCCCCACCCCCAACCCCTCAATCCGACTCCTCGCTTGCCCCGGCTTCACACACATCCCTCCTTCGCTGTTGTTTGTCTCTGGTTGTGAAAACACATGACTGGATATATTTAATTTGCTGTCGCACCAAAACACTCGCTTGCTTTGGCTCCTTCCCATAATTCCCTCTTTCCCCTTAACCCCTCGCTGCGGCCCTCCACTCCCACATCAATCCCTCCCTCCTCCCTGCCTTCCTTTATTCCATCCTTCCATCCTCCTTCCTTCGCCCCTCCCCACCCCCCCCCCCTCCCTCCAGTCCTCCCACACTAACACGCGTGACTATGCCAAGCCCTGGCTGGCTCACAGTAAAACCACAACGCCGGCCAAGTGCCCCAGCTGCCCAGATCACGGCCGCCACAGCAACAGCGCCGCTGGGCACGAGGTAACGCCTCCGCCTGTACGACACTCTCACCTGCCCTCTCTGTACAACCTCGCCCCTCCCACTACCCTCCCCCGACCTCCCCCACCCCTCTACCTCGAAGCGATAACTGGCTGGCACTAACCCTTACAAGAACTCCAAAGTTCGAATTCTCACACACACACACACACATTATTTTAGAGGCATGTTCTTTGCTCTTTGAGTTAGAAATAATATATTTTCATGTTAGGCATTTAAAGGGACACTCCTCAATCGTCTGTCGTCTGGAGCTCCCCATGTGGTTGAATCTGGCATTACAGAGACATTTTTTGGGGCCCAACGTGTGGCCCTGTGGGGGGCGCTGTAACACAGTTGAGGACTGTACCTTTACAGGTGTATTGACACCTGACAGAGCAAGTTCAATTCAAATAAACTGTCCTTGACCCCAGTAGTCCTGCTTGTGTGCGTTGTGTGGCTATACTGTTTCTAGCCCCTTGGGTTTGTGTTGGAACAAAGAAAGCTACCGACAGTCAGCCTTCTGTGGTTGGTAGTTATAGTCACTGTCAGGGATGGGACAATATACGACTTTATCGCGATAAAAATACTGACAATAATCGCATCGTGGTGAACGTCCATTATCATGATAATCATGAATATCCTCACATAAGTATGAATATTCTCACAATTGTCTTTGAGCTGTGTAGCTCACTTGTACAATCCAATTGCATTGATTTACTAATGTATTTATTAGCCTGCATCTTTCCAGTCAATCACGACCATGGCTGAAGACTCGGCTTGCCCATTGTGTCCCTCACCTAAAAACATGTATTGTATTTGTTGAAATACTGGTTTAAAAACAAAAAGAATCTCACAAATAGATAGTTCTTCGTGTGTCATGGTAATAAAAATGATTGTTTCTTTACACAATTTAAGATGAAGTGATTCCAGTATGTGTAAGTGAGTCCAGTATACTGTCTGTCCCAATTATTTTGGCCAGGATAATCGTGGTATAAATGTTTCATATCGTCCCATGCCTAGTCATGCCTATCTAAAGATCGTTCAGTGACACTGTTGTATAGACTGTCTGCTAGCTTCTAAATTCTCTTGAAAATGTGTTTCTGATTAATGCAGTCTATTTAATAGATAGAAAAGTGTGCTTACTGTTTAGCATTAAAAGCTCTTAAATTTAAAAGGTCATACATGTTGTATTGTCAAACTTGCAGACCCGTTTAATGGTTGTATTGTTCTATTTCTCTCCCGTATATATGTACAAAGTTGATAAGTATAGTGCCGTACCCTGGGGTGATCATTTAGTTGCAACACTATATTCTGTCAATAAGAAACCAATGTAACAAACATAATTTTGAGACATTCCTGTGTATTCCTCTAGGGGGCGACGTCGGGCTCCAAGCTGAAGAGGCCGACGTTCCACTCCAGCCGCGGCTCGCTGTCAGGAGAGAACGGAGGGGCGACGCCCACCGGCACCAAAGGCTCACGCACCGGTGAGGGACAAGCCTTGTGTTCAGATGGGAAGACCCTGAGTAGCCAATTAGCCTCCATGCTAGCCCCAAGTAGCCTTCATTGTAAACATTGCAGTAAACTATTCTGCTTTAAGCTGCTAGCTATAAGTAGCTTTTATGCTAGCCCTTAGTAGCCTCTCTGATGGCCATCAGTAGCCTCCATGCTAGCCCCAAATAGCTTCCATGCTAGCCCCAAGGAATCTCCATGCTAGCCCCAAGTAGCTTCCATGCTAGCTCCATGTAGCCTCCATTGTAAACATTGCAGTAAATTAGTAGCTTTTATGCTAGCCCTTAGTAGCCTCCCTAATTGCCATCAGTAGCCTCGATGCTAGCCCTTAGCTAGGCTGGTCCAGCTAGTTCCTCATGCTCTCTTTCTGTGTGTGTGTGTGTGTGTGCGTGCCCTCTCCTGCTCATAGACCCAAAGCGGGTTGGCTCTACGGCCAGTGGTCCGGCCAGCCGCGCAGGGAGCCGTGCAGGGAGCCGGGCAGGCAGCCGGCGCGGGAGCGACGCGTCTGACGCCTCGGAGCTCCAGGACTCCCGCTCCGTGTGCTCGGACACGTCAGACACCACCCCGCGGAGGCCTGGGGGCGGGGCCAAGCCCTCCAAGATCCCCACCATCTCCAAGAAGGCGCCCAGCCCCAAGACACCTGCATCCTCTGCCAAGAAGTAGAGGCCTGGTCAGCGGCCGGAGATTGGAAAGATCCCCCCCCTCCCTGCTCCTCCTCTATCCACCACCCACATCCCAGTCTGCAGGAAGAGCAGAGAGAAGAAGAAACCCCCCCCCTTCCCCGGGCCACTTCTACCGGCAGCCATCTTGGGTGTTGGCGCTCCGAACCAGACGTCCATCCACACACATGACCTCGGCATGGGACTTGTGCGACACAACGTTAATTAGACAATAAGGTGACCCGGAGAGGGAACAGAGGAATCTGTAGTCCCCTCTCTCGTTTTTCCCCTCCATTTAAAAACAGAGAGGTCTGGCAAAAAAAGAGGTCTGACGACGAGGAAGTCAGGCGGGAAAACAGACTCTTGCCCGCTTTAAGAACAGAATCCAGTTTTGCCTTTCCCACCTCTCTCTTCCACAATGGAAGCCACTTCCAGAGTGTTCCTAGGCTGGACGTGATGCTGCCTTATTTAGTGTTAACACATCCGAAAGAGGGGGTTTAGTTTCTACTGACACCGACACACGCACTGCGTAAAGACGCCCTTAACATACACATGCACACTTTTTATTGTTTTTATTACACGGAGTTGTCTTGGGAGTGGTCGACACGGCGGTGAGAGAGGTGTGGGTTGTTCCGCTGGTTTGTGGCTCAGATCTTTCGGCGAGGAGGGAAATATGTGAAATATGCAACGGCTGGCGAGAGGAAGAGCCACCTCTCTCTGCACGTCTGTGGACGGGCACAGACCAACACCAACCGACGAAAAGGCCCAGAGTCAAGAAGGCGGGAAGCGCCCGTCTGACCGCTGCCCGCTCGTACCAACACACGGACTAGCCTCACACACAAACACACACTAGGGCTTTGAGACGTTGGTTCTACAGCCTTGATACACAACCACAGACTTCTCAGTAGAAACGACAGCGTTTTCTGGTGACTCTCGACAGCAAAGCGCCACGCATTAGAGGCAATATGTAATAAGTGTAACATCATGTCCGTGACTCTTGTTTCCGGACCGCTACACTATTAACCTTTGCGTTGTCCGTAGCAACCCAGGAGCGTGCACACACATGCACACGCACGTGTCTTGGTAATGTGTTACAATGGAAGGTTCTACAGGTCACCGACATGGGTCACTGTATGCAAACGTTTGATTTGCGAATGTCTCCTCCTCTTAGTTATGTCTATTTCTGTTGTTGCAGTTTTGTGGTTAATTTATAATCCTGTTGTACTTTAGTTCTCTAGCTAAGAGTAAAATCTATATTTATTTTTTCTGTTCCATGTCCACATCACCTTTGGCGAAGAAGGAATAGTATTACTACGAAAGATGTGTTTTTGTACCAAGGATTTAATGTATGCTCGAATCGGCTGCCTCATCACGACAATAGAACGTTGCCCACACTGACTGAATCCAACGGCAGCCTTGTTTATATACGAATGACTACAATTCCCAGATCATGACCAAAGGGATTTGTCCTTGAGGCGTGGTAGGAGGAGCTACAGAAGAATGACAGGGGACCTGAGTGGTGTGGGCCAATGAGAGGGAGCGCCCTCTCCTTAGGTCCCGCCCCCTTCCCCGGGCGACGCATATTTCTAGGCTTTTGTTTTGACATGTCCCCGTTTTTTGACGGGACCTGAGTCTGCGTGTGTCTCAGTGTAAGAGATGAAGTTCACTGAATCCCAATGAAATTCACAGTAACAAAGAATAACATCTTAAGGTGATTTTTATTTATTTATTGTCTCAAGGGTGGGATTTGGGGAAATTGAGACAAATTCTACACCTTTTGATGGCGTGCTACTCTGTGTGATTGGGGCGGGGGGAGGGGGGGTTAGAAGTAAATTGTGTAAAAGTAAAAAGAAAACTAAAATTATAAACTTTTTGTTCTGTTTTTGTATTAAAAGATATGCTTGCAGTAAACCATGTTTTGGTATTAATTACACTTTTCTCTTTTTAGACAGTTTTAAGTGCTTTAAAATACAGCTGCAGAACTTAAAAAACGAGGCCACAAAATGTTATAGTATAATACTATAAAGGTAAAAACATTAACATTAATATAAACATAAGAATTTATCAAAAATAATTTTATAAATGTAAAAAATTATATTTTACATAATTCTGAGAAATTGTTGCAGTGGTCTAAATGTTTTCCACAGCTGAGTTCACACACGATTATCCAGCAGGCATTACAACATTTGTTGAGTGATGAGTATTTGGGTGGGTGTTTGTGCGCTTGTCTGCATGCGTGTGTGTGTATGTACGTGCCTACAGCAGACCACATCTTCTGACCGGACATTGCTCGGTAATTAAGGCGAGGGTACAATTAGCCTCCGTCAAGATAAGGACACACCCCACAACATCTTCTGGTATGGGTGGGGGTCTGGGTGGAGTCTGCTAACTCTTTTTGTGGCCTCTTGGCTGGCTCATCACTGAAGTGGTTCTGCTGCCCCGTCTGGTTTCAACGTGTTGAGCCTGTCTGTCGTCACGTGTTCCTGTTTGCTCAGAAACCACTGCATTTGTGTTCGTGTTTTAAGAAGTGCACGAAGTGTTTGTGGAGCTGGTCTGTGTGTGTGTGTGTGTGGGGGTGGGGGTGGGGGGTACAGGAGGTAAGATTTGCACAGGGGGGAAAACAGTTTATTCTTGTTTGTTTTGTGGTTCCACCGGAGATGATGAGGTTTGAGTCCACCCTCTGCAGCTGTGTCTGTGTCAACACACACACACACACTTCCACACACCCTTAAGCCACCTTGTCACCCCTGCCATTGGCTGGCCATGATTCTACCTATAATAAATAGATAAGCCAAACCCCCCACACACACACGCATGCATTAAAACATCAAACTTGGAGGTCAAGTGAGACTCACTAATTTACTGAATAATACTGTTTAGTGTGTCCTTAATCGAACCCCTGCCCTCCACCCAACCATCCTTAACTCTTAACTCCTGCTTTTCCACCTCTGACTCCTCTGATCGCTCTGTCCGAAGCGGCCTCCTTGATCGTGTTGGGGAGAGGGGGGAGATGTAAGAGTAAGACAAACAAAATGGCCGGAGCATTAATTCTTTGCATTCTGGGACTCGCCCATTCGGGCCAGGCCAGAGTTGATCTGTGGTCAGATTGGTTTGGTCAGTGTTATTCGGGCCGTTCAAAGTGACCACGAGGGGCAGGCTGCTTTGAAGCCCAGCGCGCACTCACACACACACGCACTCGGCTGGTGCAGGGCAGATCCTCGCTGCGATATTTTTAGTCATCCCTTCCAAGTGCCGTTTCTTGCAGAAACTTGTCAACCACACAACCGGGAAAATCCTGCTATTCGCAGAATTTCTTAAAATTGTTTAGAGCACCTTTAACCAAATCTGGCTCAGCCCAGCTATTGCTCAGATTAATTTATTTTTGCTGAGATTATAGTCTGGAGACCCTGTTTTCATTATCATTTTTACAGCCACTAACCCACCCTGCTGGTGGACCAATCAGGGTGGGTTAGTGAGATGACGTTGAAGTCGAGCGTGCTTCGAAATGGAGGTAGAGCTAGATGAGGTGATCAAAACAGTTGAAGCAACACCGATTGGTTAAACACTGTCCACCAATAGTTTCAACATCAACCAGAGGTATACGCACAGTATAGAGGCAACGACAAGTGAATTTTAGGTCTGGCTACACCAGGCTACGTATCCACACTAAACCTGACATCTGAAGGAGCAGGGGTTAGGCCTCAGAATCTATCTTGATTTGCAGTATGTCTTTAGTACTATCGGCTGGTTGACAACTGAATATACAATATTACACTTAGAATTATTCAACTTTACCACTCCTTGGAATATTACACCAGCTGCCTAACCACAAAGCTGTCTCAAGGAGTGGTTGACTCACCAGAGAGGGGCTCCACCATTGGTCAACCTGCCATGTGATGGCATTTTGACATATAAAAGTGATGCCTACCAAACTGGAAAATGACATAACTTTGACTTGTACATTACTACTGTCCTATTAGCTGCACTAGGCCTATATGTGGAACTACTGTAAGATACTGTGACTACCGCGTTTCTCTTTACTCAAAGATAAAACAGCGACCAGCTGGAAAGTTTCAAAATGCAAACAAAACCAACCCAAAATGAATACACACGATAAATTCTAGGCCCTGCTGCAAACGTGACTTTAAGTGTAGTCTCAGAAGTTTAGAAAAAACCCTACATGCTTGGCTCATGTTTACTCTTTAAATATACAACAACAAAAAATGGTACGGTTTTGCATTGGGCAGCGCACCCAAACGCTGAACGGCCATGAAAGGGAGCAGTCATGTACAGATGAAAAGATGGATGGGTGGAGACAGAAAAAGGGGGGGGGGGGGGAGGGGGGGAGGGGAGGAGATCAGCTCTCCCAAGGAGGAAGATGGGAGGGGCAGCGAGAGAGCGAGTGGAGCATTATTCTAGGCACTCCCTAGATGCACAACTCACTTAAGACTTCAAACTGGACTTGATGAGGAGTGGGCCGATACAGTCGGAACAGTCTGTGCACGGCGCACGCATAGCGCACGCATACACACCAGCTGCCGGTGTGGGTGGGTGGACGGTTGTTGACGAACCAGGGATTAATGGGAGAGATCCAGGATTTGTCTCTTTAAAACATTAGGACGTATTACCACATCTGGAACGTGAACCTGGAAGCGTGTGGGTGGGAGCCCATCTTGAATGGATAAATAAGTACTCCCTGGGATGATTGGATGAAAGCTTTACAGCGGCAGGCACGGGAGATTTCTAATTCCTCGGTGGGGATCCCTCCCTCCTCGTGTGGGATCTCGGGTCCTCCGCCTGCCTGCCTCCTCGTTGACTTTCAGCAGGTGTGAGCCCCCTCTCTCCCTCTTCTGTTTTCTGTTTTGAAGTTAAACGGTGCGCCGCATTAAATGTGATGATACGAAGCTCGGGTTTCACTCCACCTGCTCTTAGCTGTATAATTGCCCCTCAACCGCCTACTTCAAGTTGGAGACTTCAAAAGACGGGGCCGGCCTTTGAGAGGAGTATTGTCTGTCTGTATATTCCAACGCATAAACGGCATCGGGCGCGCTTGTAATTACAGCCGAGCGCTCCTGGTCATCATCTCCCTCATACCGCACGAGTAGAGAGAGGCCGGGGTAAGAGATAACCGCGCTCGGAGGCTGGGCAATTACTTTAGGCCGGGGTAAGAGAGAGGGACAGGGAGAGATAAACACGGGTCGGTTAACGCGTATGATCCGCAGCAGGCTCTTCGTCTAAACACACTCTGCCACGCAGGAGAAGAAACGGTAAAACGCTGTGACCTCTCGCTTTTTATTTTTCATCTGCTCCTGGTGGAAACCTAAAGACATTTTAAGGCTTCTGTTGAGGACTACTGACTCCTCGTTGCAACCGATTTAGGTGGTAAGCTCAGGCCATGGCCTCTGTTGCCTGCCGTCACCCTCGGGATGCGGAACGCGCCGAAACGCAAGTCTGCGCGCACCCACACGGCCACGACCGGCGGCGCCCCAATATTAACCGCGGCGGCCCGCACCGCCCGCTGTTGCTCCTCCTGCCCGTGCTGCTCCTCCTGCCGCTGTGCGCGCGAGGCCAGCAGACGGCGGACGCCGCCGCCGCGCACTCCAGCTTCCGGCGGCTGAGCGGCCGCGAGAAGAAGGAGATGCAGAAGGAGATCCTCTCCATCCTGGGGCTACCGGGCCGCCCGCGGCCCCACCCGCCCCTGCGGCCCCCGTCCTCGGCGCCGCTCTTCATGCTGGACCTCTACCACGCCGTGTCGGCCGAGGGCGGCGAGGAGGCCAACGAGATCCTGATGGAGACCACCGGTGGGACCGGGACCGGGCCGGGGGGAAGGTTCGCGGGGCCGGACGCTGCCCTGCCCGTCCTCAGCACGCACACGCCCCCGCTGGGCACGGTGGTGAGCGAGGCCGACACCGTCATGAGCTTCGTCAACCTGGGTGAGTGCTGTGAGGAGGAGGAAGATCCATCTCTTTCCGTCAGGTGACGTCGGCCCGCGGACCCAGAGGCAGGAGTTGTCAGTCAGTGTGGTTCGATGGGGGAAAGAATATGTTTTTATTCACACAGAACAAATCTGTGAATTGTTAGGTCAGGGTTAAGGTTAGCTATAACCTGTGAACATGTATGTATTTGTGTTTAGGCCTACAGGCCTGTAGCATCAGCTAATGGGGAGCTATACGAACATCGGTTTATGCCGTTAAAGTACGCCAGTACGCTACAACCTTCCCAAAACCTCGGTTCCATCCTCCGCCACCGCCAGTGCCCACACCGCTGGACTAAGCTATTATCAGTAGGATACCACTCAGACCAGACGTCTTATATTTACCCCTGTGAGAATATGTCTGCTGTTGCCATGATGACCAAACTGGCTTAGAGTCTGGCACATTATCATAACAAAGCGCAGGGTTTTATTTACATGCTGGGTTGCATGTTAACCCTGCGTGTGTCACGCAGATCCGCAAGAAGAACTTGTTTGTTAAATGTCAAGAAGTGTAGTTAAGAAGTTCATGAACTCAATAAGTTAGACGCAAGGAAACGCTTGTCACTGGGTTTGTATCATCCTACCAAAATGAACAAATAACTTATGGCAAATACAATGTTTGGCTTTTGTGCCTTTGTACAACAAACACTGAGGACTTTTAGGTACTTTAAGATAGCCTCTGGCTTGTAAAAGCCAGGTAACCTACTTATGACAAGAAGTAAAAGTATACTTCAATGTACATTTTTGTTATAGGGCCTTAAGTTATAACCCAATTTTATAGGCTATAAATATAGCCTTTATTTTTTATTCCAATCCAGATCTGAATGAGCAATTATGGGCTATTATGTTCTTTTAAAAAAACGAATAATTGTCTAGAAAAATAAAACATTAGTTCTAAATATACTGCAGATGAAAATCAGCCATGGGCTAGCTCCAGTGAAATGCATCAAATGCTGACATTCAGGATGTCAAATCTAAAAATGTACACCTAATTAAAATGATATGAAGAACTTTTAAGGATATCATTGATTCATTAGTTGTGCAGACATAACCTATTATTCGAATAAAACATGTGAATGATTGATGCTTTAATCAAACCATTAATACAGCTAATATCTCGTAAACACGGTGAAGTGAAGGTCCACACCCATGAGTCCAGTGGTCCTACAACCACAGCCTGATGCTATCTGTCAGAGCATATACATGAAACATCCTCTTCCAAATAGCTTCCTTCCTCCATTTACCCTGGAATGGACAATTTGGCCAGCCTTGCTTCACTGTGGGAATTCAACCTTTACAGTTTGGTTTTACATGTGATAAAATGAAAAGTCCTTCTTATTATATAATAAGAAGAAAAAAGTATATCATCCTAACAAAATGGTAATTTCAATCAATCTTTATTTATATAGCACTTTTCTTACAAATTCATGTAACACAAAGTGCTTCACACTACAACGTCAGTAAAAACAATACAAAATGAGTAAAAACAATACAT
>JAODLL010028910.1:0-49106 GCA_026546735.1 Forbesichthys agassizii | reverse complement strand
TCAGAGCTTGATGATGTTGCTCGGGAAAGGGAAGTTTGGGGTCCCTTGCTGAAGCTGCTGCCCCCGCGACCCGACTCTGGATAAGCGGAAGAAGATGGATGGATGGATATTAACCATGTTTGACCCTTACCAGAGTGACACCATATTTCACGGTTTCTGGTTCTGCTTTCGATTTCCAGCTGGTCTAATTGCAGTATTAGATGATTGTGGGAATTTGAGGCATTGCTTTTGTGTTGTTATTGGATATTTTTGTTTCTTATGTCTTGAACAAGTCTCAAGAAATTGAAACAATTCATCAATATTTTTGTGAGGACATGACCTTCGTGCAGTTTGGCATTTTAGTTGTTGGTTACAAAAATTCTACCAAGATGACTCAATTTCTTTCATTTTGCAGCAAGTATCAGTCTGGAACCCTTCAATGCAAAAGTGTTTAGGGCCCGTTTTGAAAACAAGCAGGCCAATCAGCGGCACACTCGTCATGAGGCAGAGCAACTGACAAAAGGTCTCTTTTTTAAACATTTTTTTCTATCAGTAGCCTAAACCAGAGCCATGTAAAGAGAGTCGCGTCATCTCCGGACCATTTTTATCACAGCAATGGCGGATCGTGGAGCTTCCAAACAGTTGAAGTGGTTCGATTATTCGATTAATAATTATGGTTTATTGATTGCAGTACAGTACTTGGTGTTAGCAATTTTTGAGTCATCCTAAGTGCATATCATGCTTAATTTACCACTTCAGCTGACGTTCCTGTGCTCCATGTGTTTCATACCTAAATGTACCACTTGGACAGTACTTAATTTGCATGTATTGCCCCTTTCAACCACACCTAACAGTTGTCCTGTAGAGACAGACTGGCTGGCAGCATACGGTTATGTCATTGTATTCCCTGATACCCAGCTATGTCTGCAGGTAAGCAGCTAAAGGCTGCACCCTCATTGGACACAACCAAATTAACATTTACCTGGGGGGGCTCAGTTCCCGCTTTTCCTGTCTATACAACTAGAACGTTTGCCTTGTTCATTAGAGATGTGTGGTGGAATTTTGTGAAACCATTTGTTTCTCTCTTGGCATCATTGTATTATTAACGCCTGCTTTCCTGATTCAACGCTATCCAGCATCGACTGGTCTACGTTTTTGTGATATTAATTATTCCTATCACAGTTCCTGGAGGTTAGCCGCAAATGCTAAAAGTACCCTATAAATTATATTGTAAATGTAAATCAGTGCATTTATTGACTAATAATTGCCAAATAATTTAGTTATATATCGCTATACAGTATATCGATTCATTTTGCCCACCAAGCACTTGCTGGAACAGTTTTACCTGTCAAGAAGGTTTGGAGAACAAATCCCAGGGAGACACTCAGCCATTTGTGCCTCAACTGCCTGTTTTAATGTTGGTGGGACTTGGTGCTTCACAACTAAAACAATGTTATGGTAATATTGGTTAGTTATACTGGTAATATTGGTTCGTTATATTGGTAATATTGGTTAGTTATACTGGTAATATTGGTTAGTTATATGGCAATATTGGTTAGTTATACTGGTAATATTGGTTAGTTATATGGCAATATTGGTTAGTTATACTGGTAATATCGGTATATAGTATTCTGTCTCCACAGAAAAGGCACAATGGGAACAGTAGAGAGACAAACACTTGTTGATACATATTTACATGTGAATACATAGTTCAGTCTGCAGAACAAAATCTCCTGTATAAACTAGATATACTTCTATTGTCAAAATTGGTAAATGTAGGCCTATTATAATCACATCACTTGGTGTGGCAAGTAACTATAATGATTATTATAATATTGAACATGTGTCTAGAACGTCTAACTGCACAAGTGGTATTTTTCTAATCTATATTAATGTATGTGAATGGTTGACTAATCAATGGTGGTTGGACTGACAAGAGCCCAGCCATGCTAAACCCCACAAGATGGCACTATATGCCTGGGAGGGGGAAAACGACAGTTCTATGACGTAACAGGTATATCATCTGGATTCTGGATAGGACAAAATAAACTGAATGTGCTATGCCATTGGGCTTGGAGTTAACAACAATGTGATCAGACTGACCCACTGCTCTAGTGATACATTGACTATGCATCACAAATATTAGAATCACACTAGTTGGCCCAAAAAACACTTTTTTTGTGAGCATAAATGAGCATCATTATAGGGTATTATAACATTGCTATAGACCTGCAATATGACTATGACATTGACATTATATCAAAATGTAGGCCTATAGGCTAAGGCTATACTACAATTATTATATAGTCTACATTATCCCCTTATATAGGCTACATACTACACCACGCTACATTATTAGAACATTTTATATTTATATTTTATTAGACGACAGACTACTATTATTATGGTTCATGTGTCTAGGCGACCTTTCAATTGAAGCTGAAATTAATTATGCCGCTACCATTCGGTACAGTAGTTTACTAGTGGTTAACGTAGCAGAGCAGTCTACGCAGGCTTATGCGCATTTAGAGTAGACAACACGACACAGTCTTTGTAGGGAAATATTACTATAATATTCGATTATATCCCTGATTTTCACTATGACAACGTCTCGTTTTAATTGGGACAAATGCAGCTCCTACAGCAACATGGAAAGCATACGGAAGGCAACTGAGTTAGCGGCCCAATACGAATTGTGATGTTGTCTCCGGACATCTAGATATATGTATTGTAATAATTATTAATATCTATAGCTAGATCTATATGCTATTGTAGGCTGTACATCGTCCGGTCACATCCACGCTGAAGCCATACGCGACAGCCTACGTATCTCGGAGACTGCGTCGAGATCATGGAATACTGAGAAAATAAAAGCTGATGGATCCACAATCTTCTGGACATTTCTAAATATATGAGGCTATATATATTCGTGGTCTTCTATTTTCAGTGCAAATGTAGACAGTACGCTATTTGACAGTTATTCAAGCATCAGGATAACCTACCTGCACGAAGCAACAAAACAAGTTACGTGAATCGTGCATGCAATAACTTCCTTGTGCAGCAATTGCAGAATGGTTCACGTTTTCACGTTGAAATTTGGAGAAGGGGGACGTTGTTTCCGCATTCCTGGTCAGACCAGCCCAAGCATTTTGGAGATTGTACCTGCGTCGGGTCACGATGGCTATTATAGATCTAATTCCATATGTTAACGGAACATTTGAGGCGAAATATTTGATCAGGAATTGAATATAAAACTCGGTGAGTACTTCGTATTTGTGTTCTGTTTTCTTTACTCATGTTTTCAACTCTTTAATTATAGGCCTATCTGTTGTGGACTCGGCTATTTAATATGCTATCGCTATAAGACCACGTAATGAAATTAGAATAGGCTAGCATGTTGCAGACTATTATCTTCGTCTAAGTTTAGTGGCACTAACTAATGCTATGTTAAGGCCATATTTTAGAAACACAGCATCATTTAACTTTAATATAAAAATATAACTGCGAAGTTCGACTTATACCCATCGGTCACTACGTAGTCACTACATTTGTCCCGCCTCCATCTCCCCCATCATCTAAAGACAAGTTATTCCCAACCAGGGGTATCATCTAAAGACAAGTTATTCCCAACCAGAGGTATCATCTAAAGACAAGTTATTCCCAACCAGGGGTATCATATAAAGACAAGTTATTCCCAACCAGGGGTATCATATAAAGACAAGTTATTCCCAACCAGGGGTATCATCTAAAAACAAGTTATTCCCAACCAGGGGTATCCTCGGGGGGCACGTGAGCTTGTGCCAAGTTGATAGTCGATAGGTCTACGTGCAAATGTTTTTGATGTTATAAAATATAATTAACAACATTTTTTTATATATGTAAATATAAATACTAGATATATTCTAAAGTTTAGTAAAACTGTGTGATGTGTAGATTTCTATTTTGTATCCGTAGATCTATAGTCTATATAATCGCAGCGTCATATGATTAAGAGAACAATAAACGCCTTTCTATCTGCTCTAGCTCATCTCTTGTGTGGTGTAATACTGTGGTAATGCAATGTAACTTGTTAACACTATGTAATATATATATAATATGTGAACAATGTGAGGTAATAATAGCATATCTCACTTGGTTACTACTGGTAACTGCATTAAGGATAGCTAAGTTAGCTATCCTTATATTAACAAAAGCTCAAATGTATCATTGTTCAATGAAATGGTCCAATACATCTATGGCACAACCCAGACCAAAGAGGTGTCCACATCAATGTTATTATAAAGTATTGTCAATGATTACAGGGACTACAATTATACAGGAAGAATTGACACCAACCCTGCTAAACAACTCTCTCCACGGTCCAGCAGTGTCCAGGTCTGGTGAGACTCTGCTAAATAAACTATCATGTTAATGTTAATAATGTTCCCCTATTGTAATGTATTGTTTTGGAAACTTGTATTTTACAAATTGTAGCACACAGTACAGTGATCTATCTTTGAAATACACAAAGATTGAGTTTGCATTTCTGAGTTAGCATTTCCTCGCTTTATTTGCATGGGGTGTGTCGTTTACCCCCCTCTAAAAGCAAAACATACAAATGTAATTGAATCTCTCCATTTGTTGAGCTCACAACGTTTTTGCTGGCAGTTTAAACGGACAGAGAGGGGGTCTTTTTTAGTGGAGTTTGCCTGTTCTTCCTGGTTACTTGCATGTGTTACTGTTTCCTCCTCAAAAAAACATATACATGTTAATAATACTAATGTTACTGCCCTTTAGCAAGGCACTGGCATTTGAAGGGTGGCAAGTGGCGCAGTGGTAGAGCAGGGTGATATGTGATCAAGAATTTATGGTTCAAACCCCGTTAACTTCTCACCAAGTATCAAGGTGTCCTTGAGCAAGACACCTAACCCTAACTGCCCCCGGTGTTCAGGTGTTTTCCTGCATGGCTGACATTGCTGTCGGTTTGTGTTTGTGTGTGTGGGTGAATGTGAGACAAATAATGTAAAGTGTTTTGCATAAAAGCGCTATATACATGCAGTTCATTTACCATAAACTAATTGGACCATGGGTTTGCCATTGGCTGCTGGCTGAGGCCTCTTATTGGTGGGTTAAATGAGACATTCCTCCACAGGAAAAAACTTAAATATTGTAAGTAGTCTCTACATGAAAATATAAACCCTTTATCTGTTTTGCTGTACGTTTAGTTATGCAGTAAATCCTTTGAGCATTGCTGTTACTCTTTCATATCCAACAGGGATCACACTCAAATCGAATATGAATTTAAAGGTATAGTAAGCGATTGTAAGCTAGTACACTTTCTGTCATATTCACCACAATATCGCTGTGTGGTTTGCTAATCTAACCGTTCTCTGTGCGTGTTGAAAACATGATGGTTCTTCTACACAGCCCTGGCTCTGTAGGAACATATACAAAGTGGCAAACAATGCCCTTGGCTTTGCAATGTGTTTTCACTGTGTAAGGCAGAGCTCATGAGGGAGCACCCTATGGCATTGGAGAGTTGCTTTTGTTTTGATCAAGTTCAAATATCAACACACTTTCTCCAGAATTACTATAAGTGCTCACACAGAAATCAACTATTCATGCAAATGCATAAAGAAAAAAAACCAACAGTTCTGAATACATTTGTATATGGTTGTAAGTGTAATGTAATAATCCCTGTATCAATAATATAATCACTTATCACATTGTCTCAATCTATGTTCTTCATACTACCTGCATGAGGATTTCTCTGACTAAAAATGTCTCTGGCATTATAAACCTCCCCCTTTCCAACAAGACTATGTTTGCAATACCTATAGAAGTTGTACTATAATGTTTTGTATTGATCTTATATTTGCTGTAAGGATGTATGTATTTAAATAGGTTATCTAAGACAACATTATAGTGTAGTCATGTTTGAATAGTGTTTGGGAAAGTCAGGATTATTTGCAATTTAGAAATGAATCACACTTGGAGACACTTGATAGACAATATGCACAGTATTTAGATATAGTATCTAATCTAGTGTATCTATAGTTCACTGTCTAATGTGTCTATAGTGTCTCTCTCTGTCTGTGTGTCTATCAAACGTGTCTATCCGTCCATCCATCTTCCGCTTATCTGGAGTCGGGTCGCGGGGCCAGCAGCTCCAGCTCTCTGCTGTCTGAGAAGTGTGTAATATGGGTTTAGTAAACTATTCATTTACAGTATAGAATGGGCATAGGCTATATTGGACAAAATTACCTTAGACCGTATCAGAGGGCTTGGATAGAATGCATCTTTATACAACAGCTAGCTCCGACCAAGTGATCTGATTGGATGAGAGGCATTCCATGAGTGCCAATATCTTAGTCTAACGCACTGGGACTTTTATCTATACATGTATCACAATTCAAGACATTATTGGTACAGCAATTACTACATTGTTTGTTAATAAATGTTATTACTTTAAAACATTTTACAAACCTACTAAAGCTATAACTTTAGAATAAATGGTGTTATTACGTTATCTGGTAATTGTTATCTTACAGTACTTTTACTGTTGTGATGTCAAATTAAGATATATAAAACTATTGCTATCAAAGTTTAACTGCAATTGTGTACTACCACAAACTGTCATTTCCTACATACAATGTGACATACAGTAGTTGCCCCATATTAATAACAATGCCTTAGAATTCTCTATAAATTATATATCTGTAGATATTATATATCTTTTTCTAACTCTCCATCAGGGAGATTAGGAACATTGGCTTTGGCTTTACTGTACTGCTCTAATCATTGTTGTTGGTAAGCATATAGTGTCATTGTGAACAGTGTACATCTGAAACCTGACATAGCTAAATTTCAATGTGTTTCTGATCATTTTCAGGCCAATATTGGACGAGGAGAAAGTTGTAACTACTTAAATCAATCGGATTAGACTACAAATCAATCTGCACGGACACATCGGAAGCAAGAAAGTTAACATGGCCTTTAAGCATGAAAATGTTGAAGACCTCTATGAGATTGGGAATGTTCTGGGAAGGTAACTGAACTCAACACTGTTACATTTAAATAATAATTAAAAAATGTTTTTTAAAAAGATGCACTTTATTAGCTAGGCCATTACCTATTGCACTTTATTAGGTGTACGACCTGTCCAACTACTGACAAATGTACTACATGTAAGTCGCTTTGGATAAAAGCGCCTGCCACATGCCGTAAATGTTATGTAAATGTTACTTAGACAGAAACCTAACGTAAGTCTATCTCAAACTGTGGGTTAGGACCCCTGAGGGGTTGTAAAATGCGTTATGTTAATGCAATCTTACTGCAATGCCTCTTCCCTATTAGATGAAACCAAACCTTCAACAGTCTATACACCGGTGAATATTAGTAAACATAGTACAACCCCAATTCTGAAAAAGTTGGGACAGTATGGAAAATGCTCAAAAAATCCATTCATCTGTGCTATATTGAAAACAAAATATGAAGTTATGTTTTATCTTGTGAATGTCATTGTTCTGTTAAAATATACAAATTTAAAACATATTTAAAATCAAAAATTCACAACACACTCCAAAAAAATTGGGACAGTTATGTCCCCATTTTAATTTGCATTAGCACTTTCCACACTGTCCCAACTGTTTCTGATTTAGGGTTGTAGTGTAGAGATGGACAGTTCTTTATTATCCTATTTACAGTAGGTGCCACAACTAGAGCGATTGTACTGCAAAATTGATCAGATCTGTATTGTCCTTCCTCTGTGTTGTATAGTGGTCACTTTGGCCAGGTGCGTGAGGTTACAGAGCGGGCCACGGGGGCTTGCTGGGCCGGCAAGTTCCTGAAGATCCGTAAGACGTCTGGCAGTCGTCTGGGCCTTGACAGGAAGAACGTTGAGCGGGAGGTTGAGATTCTACAGGCCCTGCAGCACTCCAACATCATGGCGCTGAAGGATGTGTTTGAGTGCCGATCTGAGGTGGTGCTCATCGTGGAGCTGTGAGTTAACATTTACGTTCACGGCGTTTGGCAGATGCTTTTATCCAAAACGACTTACATATCGTACATTTGTCAATAGTTGGGACAGGTCACACACACAGCAACACTTGTAAGCCAACAATATCATGGTAGAATAGTTACAGCAGTTTGTCTTGTCATCATGACTATTACCCTGTCAGTATCATCAAAAATAATTGCTAATGGTTCATTAGTAATGGCTTAGTACTACTTAAGTGCCTAATTCATAAGAATTGAACAGAACTTTTTTATTTTTTACACACACATCGAGCAAGAGGCAGTGGTAATAGGTACACACAAACACATCTATTAACACTGTGCAAGGCTTTTCCGTCAACTCACATACTGCACACTTCTATGCATACAGAATCATGCAGAAACCTACTAGCCACATTAAGTTATTTTTAGCAGAGGATACTGATGCTCGTGCCAAATGAAAAGAACAATAGCAGAAAGCATCCTGTGGCTTCTTAGGTCATCCTGGCACCCTCATTTTGAGAGTCACTGCCATCCAATACATTTTTTACAGCTATTTATATGATCAACCTTTGTCTTAGTAGCAAACATGATATCTCAGTCCAAAGGTCAGCCAGACTTCTTGCTTTAATGTGGTGTGAAGATGACAACGCTGGTCACTAATTTTATTTAATCTCACTGCTCTATGTGGGACAAAGGATTTAGACATTCTTTTTATTTACTTTTTGTTCTTTAAGGACAGGGCAGATAGACAGGAAGTGAATGGGAGAGAGATATCAGGGAAGGATCGTGGATTCTTTACCCGAAAAGTCCACAGGCCTCAATGTGAAAACAAACTTACAATACATTTTGCACATAAGTATGACTTATGCGGAAAACCACAGAACTACTAGCTTACTAGTTGTTATTTATAAATACGTACTGTGATGTGTAAATAATCGTATTGTTACACAACGTCTAGATTTGATGTAAGGGATTTTCTTGATGGTTATGAAAGGGTATTGAAATGCTTTCATTTTTTTAGTTAGAAGTGGAAAATGTGTGGGAGTTTCTAAGTTTTGTTTAGTTGTGTTCAGTGGCACAATGTAATTTCTCAAGTGCAAATGTGTATTTCTGAGCAGGTACGAGTTTCCAAAGCTATTTTTTCCTTTCAGAATTCGTGGTGGGGAGTTGTTTGACTTCATTGCAGAGAAGGACAATTTATTGGAGAGCGAGGCCATTGAGTTCATAACTCAAATACTGGAAGGCGTGGGCTACATGCACAGGATAAACATCGCCCACTTTGACCTTAAGGTAGGTTTTTTCTTGGTAAAACTAAAATTGTGTATTATCGGGGCATTAAACAGCAATATTGGACTTTTGTTAAACCAATAACTCATCAGTTCTGTAGTACATAATAGGTTTGGAAGAGGGGCGTAATTTATACAAATGTTCTTAGACTCATACTTTAACCTAGTGTTAAACTGTCACTTCACCACCAGCACAGAACCTCAGTACACCCGCTGCACAATTTAACCTTAAATGCAAATAAATAAGGTGTAATATCCCTGAGGAGGAGTTGAATGCCCACACTATTGCAGTCGTTGAGGCTGTTGGATAATGTGGTCATGTAGCTACAAACACTCCTAGCACAATGACGCAGCACACACACATAGTGAGCTGCAGCCACAATCACTTCCTGTTCCTTTAAACAGGTTCGGTATCAGGTGTCCTCTAAACTTCAGTAGGGAAGTAGGAGGCTGAAGGAGGGGTGGGGAGGGGCTAAGTGGGGGGCACGCATTAACATTAACATTTCATGACGTTTATTGTATTTTACTGTATTGACAACGTATTAACATTATAACAAACAATAGAGGTGCTATAGTAGATTGGCTTTTGTTATGTTGTTATATATGATCCACATGCCATATTAATCCAAAATTCTATATATATTTTTACCTTTTTAACATTTATTGAGGTACCAGCGTTTCAGTCGTACTACTTCAGCTTTCTATTTAAAATGGGAATGTTGTCACTTACCAGCATTGATGTCTAATCGCCGCTCAGTAGTCTTTAGTTCAAAGCTCAAAAACATTATTATTCTAACTATTTAGGTTCACTTCTGTAAGTACAACTTGCTGGTATGTTTGATTCATAATAGATTCTGAACATAAACAACATCATTGTTTACACAGGTACTAAGAAGCCCATTTGTAACGTATTCCCACATGCAGTTAACCGTCTCCGGGACATATTTGAACCGGGTCACCTTAATCCGGCTTCAGTGTCGCCACCATAAGGCATGCTATCCTCCCCACATTCCTCCAGTACTCCCACTGAAAACCTCTCAGGCCTCCTCCCACACCGCGCCCCCCGCTCGTTGATAGTGGCGGAGATCGTCCGTCCCACTCAGGGAATAGAACACCAATCGCCCACGCAGAAAGCAGCCGCTCTACAAGGCAGGCTAAAACCCACGAGCTCGCCAGAGCGTCCTATGAGCCTCGGAGAGTGATGATTCCCTTCACTGCACAGCTACCTGCTGGCCACACGCATTACCATGGAGATGTATTTGTTCTTTTGACATTGTCGCTGGCTGGGTTGTTATGCACTGAATTTAGTCAGACGGTCTTGTCATTTTTATCGGCAACATGAAATTCTTGTGACGTTACTTTATGTCTGATTCCAAACTGGACGCTGCAGTTAATAGGTTTACAGTGCCTGCGTATTCTCAAGAGTTTAAAGGGTGCACGTGTTTGATCGAGAGCTTTGCCTTCTGCCTCAGCTATCTCTTCGTCACAACGGTGCGGTAAAGCGATTGCAATACCGTTCACGCTGCTCCGATTCTCAACATTTCAGATGGGTGGTCGACACCGACGTTAAATGTTGTGGGTTTGTTGCCCACATTAGCACTGATACTGTACACGCTGTCATTTACTCTAGATAACTGTTTGCTATGTCACCTAATTGTAAAATAAGCAATGATCCCATTTACAGTTACAGTTACCGTATCAAACTTAATCTCCGTCTTTCCCATATGGTTAGTCGTTGATTCTGTTTTTTCACCATTCAGCCAGAAAACATCATGCTGTCAGACAAGGCTCCACATGCTAATATCAAGCTTATCGACTTTGGCCTGGCCTACCACTTCAACCAAGGAGAGGAGTACAAGAGCATGGGTGGTACCCCCCAGTACATACGTACGTACAGTGTCAATGCCGATTCTTCTTTTAAAAAATGGTTTTAGTTTCATGAAAAAAATTCCCCTTGAAACCAGTATACCTGAGATTCAATGTCTAGCAGAGGAAACCTTATCTTTTCTTTTGAGCAGTTGTAATAGATTTGCAAAATTTGAGGACATATGAACATATTGGATCGATTTCACAGACATGTATTAAGCGTAGTCCAAGACTAAAAAAAATATTTTATTAGATCTCCACTGAAAAATGTTCATAGTCTAGAACAGGAGTCTTCAGCGTTTTTCTGGCCAAGGGTGACCCCCTGTCAGATATGGTGTAAAATATTTTGTTGCCGAGCAAACAATAATGTGTAGTGCGGCCTATAGCGCCATGTATAAGTGTACGCCACTAACTAAGCCATTAACATAATGGACAGATATATTTATGGCATAGGTTTTATTTATGCTATATTTTGGGATCAAATAATTTGGAGTACCTCCTAGGGGTCCCGGACCCCCTGAAGATCTCTGGTCTAGGACTATGCTTAATTCATGTCTGTGAAACCTATTGTAATTTGAGGATTATCTTTTATGTGTAGATTTTGTTCATTTGATATCCTGCAGGTTCTATTTGTTATAAACATTTGCTTTTCTTCACATGTGTAGCTGTACAGTAGCCTATATAGTAAGTTCAGCATCTTCACAGAGGAAACAAATGGCTCTTAGAGGTTTGCGTTTTGGTCATGCGTTTTAGCGCAGGTTCAAGCAGTGGTTTAAAAGTAAATCTGCCTCTTCTTGCAGCCCCTGAGGTGATCAACTATGAACCTCTGAGCACAGCAGTAGATATGTGGTGAGTGTGTTGTTCGTTTTGCCTACCATTAGAATTAAAGAATTAAGAGACCACTGCAATTAATTAAAAAAAAGTAATGCTATAAAATAAATATACTGTAAATATAAAATATAAAAATATAACGTAAATTTAAAAAAAGTTTAAATAGTAAAAATCAGATACACTGCTGCAGTGGTCTCTTAATTTTTTCTGATGTTGTAGATTAAAAGAGTTTCTTGGCATAATCCAACCGTGCCCCAGTCAATCTTTGCTCCTCTGTGTTTTACTGTAAGCGTATAAAGGAATTCAATGTTTTTTGGCATGTGGGGACTTGCTCTCAGATGTTTATAGGTAAATGTAGGTGTTACACTTTCTAATGCCTACTGATACCGCAATCTTCATCCTTAGTTATTGTTGGGATGGGAGGGTGGTGGGATATAGTAATATGGCTTGATTAAATAATTATTTTATCGTGGCTTCTCTTCATATTTCTTACATGATTACACATTTTACCCTGCTCTCTCTGTTCACGCAGGAGCATTGGAGTGATCACCTTCATTCTGTAAGTATTGTGTACTGTATATATAGGGCTTTTCACATACTGACCGGGGCCAACCTAGACCCTTTTCACACTGGCATCTTTTAGACCTGTGTTTTTTCAGAGAATAGCCCACCAAACTCTAGGCTAATTCTGCTTCACTGTTATAGGGCCAGTGAGCCTTGTGCTAATATCAGGGGGTTAGCCCACTTTGGAATGTTCCAGGATTGTGCCAGTGTGAACACTCTCTCAGCCCGGGGCTAGCACTCTCTCAGCCCATAGCTAGCTAGCACTCTCTCAGCCCGGAGCTAGCTAGCACTCTCTCAGCCCGAGGTTAGCACTCTCTTAGCCCGGGGCTAGCTAGCACTCTCTCAGCCCGGGGCTAACACTCTCTCAGCCCGGGGCTATCACTCTATCAGCCCGGGGCTATCACTCTCTCAACCCGAGGTTAGAACTCTCTCAGCCCGGGGCTAGCTAGCACTCTCTCAGCCCGGGTCTAGAACTCTCAACCCAAGGCTAGAACTCTCTCAGCCTGGGGTTAGCACTCTCTCAGCCCGGGGCTAGCAGTCTCTTAGCCTGGGGCTAGCACTCTCTTAGCCCGGGGCTAGCTAGCACTCTTTTAGCCCGGGCTAGCACTCTCAGCCCGGGGCTAGCACTCTCAGCCCAGGGCTAGCACTCTCAGCCCAGGGCTAGCACTCTCTCACATTCTAAAAATGCTTTTGCCGGGCTAACTGCAGTTTGAAAAGCCCTTATTTTGTGTTATCCATTATTTACACTATTAATTGAAATAGTGATACTGTAATATATATTTTGTTGGGTTAAAAATCAGAAAATGCTGACACTCTTAGACAGAAATATATGATTTTACGTTGCTCTTTTGGCTCCTCAGATTGAGTGGCTTGTCACCATTCCAAGGTGACACTGATGATGAGACACTGAAGAACATTATTTCCATGAAATATGAGTTTGACGAACGTCACTTCAGCACGGCCAGTTCCATAGCCAAAGATTTTATCCAGAAACTCTTAGTGAAAAATTCCAGGTAACGTCATTTATTTTGCCCTAAAATAGTTTTTATAGGGATTTTGTACATTTATTTCTGTACTGTATTTATTCAATCTATATTAAATGTTGTAGCAGCACCTCTAAAGGATAATTAAATAGTTTAGAAATGCATTGTTTTGCATTTAACTTTGAGAGCCTGGGAAATTATATTTTTCTTTCCAGAGCTTTGTAGTTATTTAAGAGAAAATAAAGGTTTTGGGTAGGTTACCATTCATCATGTTTGGTCCTCTGAAATGCCACCTAGCGTACAATACGTTACCACATCATTTCTGTATAATATAAGACTGCATCAAAAAATAAACTAGTGGATGCCTAACCTTTGTTCCAGTGAGAGAATGACAGCTAATGAGAGTTTACTTCATCCGTGGATAAAGGTAAAACCGTATCTGATATTATATATCATGGCTAACCTTGCAAAGCTCCTTACTATTTGTGTTAATACAAAACTTGACCTTTCTTTCAGCCCATGACACAGAAACAGCTGGTGAACAGAAATCGCTCCTCAATTAACATTAAGAATTTCAAAAGGTTCAACGCCAAGAGGAAATGGAAAGTATGTGTTGTTATGTTATGTAGGCTATGCATAAAAACACATAGTAACACATGGGAATATATAATGAATGAAAGTGATTTCACTAAATGTATACATGTTTAAAGGCAGCTTGTGAAAACTTAAATTCTACATGTGTTTTTACATTGTTGGTAATGCAGCCCGTCCTCAAAATAACAAAGAGGCAATCTGTTCACAAAACAAACAATCTATTAATTTTATATTCAAAGTCAATAGAGGTGCACCGTGCACGAATAAGAGGAAGATATGACATGAGCTGTACAGTTTTCTGAGACACGGTACCAGGTGTAAATATAATGGGGTAAAAGAGGAATTTACCTACACCATGGGAGTGTGTGATCAAGATGCAATTAATCCACCACGTTTACATAGAAAATCATTGCTAATATATTGTTTTAAATATTTTATACAGTATCGCTTTTGGAGTTACTTGTTACATTTCAATAATGTACAGTTTTTATACAAAAATAACGAAGAAAATAACACTGATGTTCTTACTTTGTTATTTTCTCTGTCTCTACCTGTCTCTCTAGATGTCCTACAACATGGTGTCGATATGCAACCGACTCGGACGAATAAGGCTGCTGTTACAAAACAATGCAGTACCAGATGAAGACCTGGTGAGCTTTAAATAAAAATCATATCATATCATAACAATCATATCATATCATGGGTAATTCTTCAATTGGAGGCATGGGTCCAGTGGATAAGCACTGTAGCCTCACAACAAGAAGGTCCTGGGTTCAAACCCCAGTCCCAGCCACACAGACACGTTCTTCCCATGTCTGCATGGGTTTCCTCCAGGTGATCTGACATGTTAGGTTAACTCTCCAGCCAGTGACACTGGAGTTGATCCCTGTGTATCTGACAATAAAAGTAACTTTACCTTTTTGACCACAAAATTAAAAAAAATATGTCAAGACAATAGATGGCCAAAACTGAACTTATATAGAATTATAATATTCAAGTGTTGTTGCCAAGTGGCATAGCAAAATGTCATTCCCATCACATTTTAAAACACAGTCTTTAATATAAAATAAGATAACAAGCATGTTGTCGTAGCCAACACGTGTCCTACCTACTTCTCATGGACTTATGGAATTAACGAAAGGCCACCACACATTATTTGAAGTTGTTAACATAGTTAATCGTAAAAAAATTACTTTTAAAATTTTTGGAAAACTACTTTTGCTGTAAATGTATTTCTGTGGCGGTAATGACATAATGTTGTGGTATTGACATCAATGGAATATTTGCCACGTTATAATCGACCAAAATAGAGAAAGTATACACAAAATCTTCAAATGTGACAATGACAACATCAAACTATGGCTATGTTTGCATATTTGTATGCTGTTTTAAAAGACTACTGGAGACGTGTGGATGTTTGAGCCCGTCTTATCCTATTACGGTCTTATCCTATTTATTTAATTATACATTAATTTCATTGTAAAATGTGAATATTATGCTTCTATAACTTTAATTTGTCAACTGTGAACCACACACGCACACGAGATTATAGTGTGATAGCCAAGCATTATATTGGTATTATTAGTGGACTACAATCCCTCTAGCACGCCAGCAGGTCAAAAGCAGGAAAACCACCAACATTTTCTGCCCATGAAAATGTACATTAAATAAATAAATGTAAATAAATAATAATCAGACCAATAAAAAAATATGGCTGTCGAACATATGCAGAGGACTTCATTGGTTAGTCAGTTCTATAGTTATGCATATACTACAAAGTTCTTCATATCTTGTTACGTAAATTACATTTGACTTTGTTCAAAAACTAATAGTGTCTGAGTAATTGTAAAAACATGAAGATTATTTTATTACCGTATCTACCGTTTCTATTTTATGACTACTGAAGAAAATATAGTTTTGTAAACTGGTGGTGGAAATTGTTGCATGTCGTGTAACATGCAGTAGTGTATTATTTGAATGCATTCTAGCTCATACAGTAGTCTGAACACAGTTCTCCCCCCCCCACCCCCCCACAGAGACAATGTGAAAGTGATGTCGAGGACACAGAGACAAAGTCTACCTCTCTAATTCGTCGCAGACTCAGCAGTTCATAAGAGCGCAACTGGACCACGCTGCCAAATCTGTACAACCAGTCTTTGAGCAAATATGTGGACACCACTCAAGGAAATCTGCGTTTCTGTCTATAGGACTACTATTGATGTGAGACAGACTAGAAATGCATTCTGGGTAATATTCTGTGTATATACATATATATATTTTTACTACTTCAGGGTGTTTATGTTTGGTGTTTGTATTGCTAAGTTTCATCTTCCCTTTGCTTCTATGATGAAGGCCCACATAAACATCTGTGCGTTAAACTCAATATTTAATATGTTTTCACAACTAGCCATACATAGTTGATCGCCTCATACCAGCATTTCTTTTTTTTATTTTTATTAAATGTGTATTATTATTGTGATATTTGCTTTTAATAGGCTACACAAAAAAAGTGAACTGTAATTACTTGGATTAAGGTGATTGGACAAAGGTGCAGTCAGCGATTGTAAAACACGTCAACATCAGTGAATACTGAACATTCTGGTGGCTGCATGCAGAAACAAAGTGCTACAATGCTGTTCGTACCCAGCCGAGTGTGTAGTTAGAACACACAAAGTGGTGCAGACCGCACAACACCTTCCTGGCCTTGGTAGCAATGCGTGTCCTATTTGGGGGAGCGGACCATCTTAGGGAGCGCCCTGTGGCATTGAGCGGGGCGTTTTACTTTTGATGTGTTCAAATATCAATCTTTCAGCATGGCACACTCCACCTTGAATTACAAGGTATAGTCGGCTCTTGAGCTACATGTAAGAGAATACACCATCGTCTTACACGCACGCAGAGCTTGCGGTTCTCCGTGCGTGTTGAAAGAAAAAAAGTGATTCTTCTACACAGCCAACAAAGTGGTGAACACCGCTCACATCAACAAAGCCGTAGCAGTACGCTTGCTTCACAATTAATTTCGATGTGTGAGGCACCGCGGCGCGATGCCGTTTTGAGCTCGAAGTTAGCAAGAATAACGTAACAAGCCTTAAATTATTATAATTATATTATTTTCTCAGCAAGCACCGAGAACGGTAAACTAGTGAAATGCGAGAAGATATTTGGTGAATTTGACAAAGTGTAATCTTACAGTTAGCTTGCAATAGCGGACTATACATTTAAATGTTTGAGATGACGTAATCTTAGTTTACAGGCTTTAATGGATCTTGTCTATCTACCACTAGATATCACACTAAGCACCTCAACCCAAAACACGCACAAGCGGCCAGAATGCCTACGAGAAAGATTTGAGATGCTCGGGTTCCAACACATGAGAGAGTGATGTCAAGTCATACTGTGATGCCATTTACTATATATTTACATAGAAGTAATCATTTGCTGCTACATCAATGTCAAATATAGAACCTTTAACAATCACTTAAATAAAAATGACTTGCAGACATAAGCAGTTGTATACTCACATCTGATATTAAGATTAGCAAACAAAATAAAGACCATCTACATGAGATGATGTACCATGAGAATTGTTTATCCATTATACTTTTTTATTTTACTTTTTTTTTTTTAAATCCGAACATTTCATTTATCTTATAGGAAGTGTAGTTATTCAGTCCATCTCTTCATCTTCAGCGTGACTGGAACTCCTGAGTGCCATTTCTGGCTGCACGCGTTCGATGCTGATGATGCCAGTAAAAACAGCATAACCAAGCATAGCACCAAAAGCGAACAGTGCGGAGAGTATCTGCTTGCGTCTTTTATAGGGCTCACTGTCGCCTTCACCGCCTTCTGAGTGGACTGACGTCTTGTGGCTTGTGTGCTCTGGACATGATATTTGATCAAGCAAAAAGTAAAAAATGTATTAATTTGCTTAGTTGGCCCAGTGTAAAGAAGATGTTGAGGAGAGAGAGAGAGATAAGGACCTTCTCCACTGCAGGAGCTCTGGACACTACCCGGGCTACGGGAACATGTACTAGCTTGCGTTTCATTTTGTCTGAAATCCCTCAATGCAAAAGCGTTTTCCTGTTAGAGCCGATGTAGGTATTCCACTCAGACCGATTACTGGTTAAGTCAAACTGTAGCTTGCGAGATCAGGATGGTAATCAAAATACAGCCCCCCTAACCAGCCCCTCTGTTTCTTATGGTTAGTTAACAGTTAATTATGACCATCCCTAGTTCCTACAGCGTTGGGTTCTGCAATGGAAAAGCACCTCTAGCCTGAAACCTCACCTTGGCCCGTTGAAGGAAAATACAGGAGGAGAATGCTGGTGCAGAACTGCTTCAGGTTTTCCAAAGAATGCAAGTGTTGTTGGAGTTTCCCATTAGGCATCTTGATTTTGAGCAGGGGAGCTAGATGGCCGAACACATATGCATCTAAAGACGAGGGACTGTCAAAAAAAATTAAGAAAAGAAGAAATAAAAATAAGAGTTTTAAAATTATAAGCAATTATTGGTATTATACAGTACATGATTGACATAAAGCAATATATAAGATTTGGTAATAACATATCAAATCTAAAGGCTAAACTACTGTTGTCACTTACGAATCCCCAAAGAAGAACTTCTGCGAGCCTAGTCGCTGAGACAGAAGCGTCATACACTCCGTAGCATCGCGGTAAAGCTGTGTAAAACACATTAAAAAGCTGTGTAAAACATACATTAATAAGCACCAAAAGTGTCACGTTTCACTGTCACTGGAGTCGCCCACATTCCCACAAGAGCCTCAAAACACACATAGACCCAACATTTCCCACCTACAACATACACAAATCCATGCTTATCAGGCAATTATATCATCTCCTGATTTGTACATCGGTCTGATAATTGCAGACTTTCAAGATTCAAAACACACCTTGACCTATTGACAATGTTTGTAATAGTTGCAGTGATTGACAGTTTTAAGAAAGTTTTTTTAATGTTTTAAATCAACCTTTTCTGGTTTTTAAAGTTTAACCTGTCAAAAAATAAGATATTTACTGTACATATTGTGATGAAAGTGCAACCACTACTGTAATTATTTTGACTTTAAAACTTAGCGTTTCCTTGTCCACATGTTTAGGCACATTTGCAAAACTGGATACAAAATGGCTACAGAATGTACCCCTTCCGCTACGAGTGCAGAATTAAAAATGAGACCCAAGCTCTTCTGCCTGTACGGACCCAATGCTAGTCTAGTTCGGTTCTTCCTCACCTCTCTCTCCAACGACTCGCCGGGTTCTAGCATGGAATCTCCTCTTAAAAGCCGCAACTTCTCCAGTTGCCGTTTATGCATGCGGTTGGGCAGGAAGAAGTTGAGCGGGAAAGAGATATGCTCTGCGTACCAGCGCCGGGTCACATCCACATAATTTTTGGAGTCCACCCACTGAGCGTAAATCTGAAATGAGAGAAAGAAAAAAAACAAACAAAAAACAAACAAACAATAAAGTACAAGGACTAGACGCCGTCCGCCGCACAGAAACGCAGCCCAGTTGCACCATGGGAGGTGGTGTTCATCAATGTTTTCTCGATTATTTATGTTGTACCCATGATGCCTTACCAGAGCAGGCAGCAGTTTCTCCTCCAAGAGCGACACGAAGGCCAGCGTGTCTGCCCCCTCCTTAGCTGACAGGTCATAGTCAGCATTGTACTTCTGAAAGATATCACACGCTGTAAGAATAACCCATGCTCACGGCACAGCTAATTATCATAGCCTGTTTGCAGATTAACATCTTATTGGGAATGTATCCCATAAATGAAACAGTTCTCAACCAGGTTTGTAATATTTTATCTGTCTCTTTGGTTGACAATGGTCCAGTCATCTACCAATAAGTGACCAGTGCTGTTTTTCTTAAAATAATAACTACTATTATCATCATCATTATGCATGTATACTTTATGAGATCCACGTTAAAAAAAAATTATGTAAAGGTTACCTGTTTTCTGAGATGGATGATGATATTATTTGGCATAGAAATACTTTCTTCCTCTTTTGTTTTTAATGCAGGCAAGACACCTAAAAACAGACCGCGTAAAGAAACAACACTAAAGCAATAATAAAAAGAAGTGTGAGCAATAATTCTAGTGTATCACATTTGCAACTGTTTTGGTACCTCATGTGTTTGGGTCTAATAAAACCAAATGTGTTCAATTCTTTGTGGATTTTCTTTTTTTAATTCTTCCCCCCCCCTCCACTTATTTATTGGGGGGGGGGGGGGGGGGGGGGGGTCATTATAGTATTCACAATTAAAACCCACTTCATTTAAACGATTTACCTGCAGGGCTTCTCCATGGGTTAGTGATCTTGTGAATTTTGAGAGGAGCACCAGCAAACTTAGCATATGCCTACAAAATAAATAGATATAAAGAGAGGAAAAATAAAATGAAAATAATTTCACCACACACACAATTTTGCTTTCGGTAATAAGCTCTTAGCATCATTCGCAAACTTAACTTATCAATTGAACTTTCAACTGTGTTAAAAATAAACAAACAAACATGGGAAAAACCCACTGGTTCGAAACGATTAAAGAGAGTCAGGGATTAATTTCCATAGGGTGCACCCTCAGAAGCTCTGCCCCCCCCATATCAACTATCATGGACTGCCTGCCACGGATGGGATAGTGGAGCGATCCTGAGTAGATATTTGCTGAATTTGACAAAATTTGTATTTGACTATTATCACTGACTTTCCCTTTACCTGGTTAAATCACATCAGTTCATACAACCACCTGCTAAATATTTTATTAAATACATATGCGTTTTTCTAAATCATTTCGAAATGGTTCTAACCATCTGGTGCGTCTTGAAAAATAACGGGCGCAAAAAATCTTGACTTGTACCATGTTCTGAACATATAGTTCTCTGGTCCCAGATCCAGATAATCTTGCCTTATTTTTTTTTTACATTCACACATAGCCGCTATTTACATCCTATGGCATTGAAGACAGTGTTTTTTTAAGAGTTAAAATATCAAGTTCTCCAGATAAGTCGCACTCAACCTTATATGTATTATTTATTATGTCATCCAAATCTGTTTTTCCAAGATCACGCTCATGGTTTAAATTGTTTGTTTGAAATATAGTAGTTCCTGCAATCACATAAGGGAATACTACTGGCTTTGTTTATTTCGGCTACACATACGTTTTTGTCCAAAGGAGCAGTAGAACAGTTGTGTATTAACTAACTTTTTCTAAATATATCACCCTAACTATCATCTAGAATTACAAGATAAAATAATTTGGCATTCATTTTTTCCCCAGACTGGCTTCATTCGTGTTAGATATTAGACCCAGAACGCACACACTTGAATTCCTCCTGCTAGAGCCAGTTTCCAATCCCATCACGTGTGTGTACCTTAATGAACACTGGTGTTTCAGGTGGGAGGACATGTGTGTATGGGGCATTAACAAACCATCCATCCATGTAGGCTACTGCACTAGCTGCTTGTTAATCTGCTAACAAGAACATAATCCAAAGTAGTGCATTAAGCTCCACCATGTCAAATTGTACTGGCGTTGTGCCCAAAAGTGACTTTCTGATAAAAAGTGATCGGAACTTTTTGCCGCGATATATAACCTGATCAGATCGATCTGCTGGCTTGTTGACATTAGACAACACTGCACCACTCTACTTTGCACTAAATATCTCGCATACATTACTTTGCTTCATTGCTTCATATTTAGTAGTTTAAAAATGAAACGGCACGAAAAAGTCTCACCAGTACGATCAGACATTCTGTATCTATTGAAGGTAAACCCCAGTCTCCACTCCAGCAGAATAACTCACAGTGGGCCGACATCTTTATTGCACGTTTGACTGAGGAAGTAGCTCCGGGACAAGGGTCAACATCTCGGACTGAATTCTCGACTGCTGGCGTGTTTTGTGGCGATGGGTGATACTGCACCCGGCAAACCTGTAGTAATACGCACCGCGATCAATTATATTGTTTTACCACAAAGAGTTTATCTTCAAATACCACAATTTGCTCACATGTTGCTTCATATTATATTGTTGCCTATGTACATAATTTATTCCTAACAATGGTAATACGGCCAGTTCGGACTATTTGTTTCATGACGTTAATTTACGACCATGCGACACAATCCGAGTCTATATAACGTCTCTGGTAATATAAAAAACACAAAAACATTAACAGTGAAAACAATTATTTTTCATCAGCAGGCCTAAAACAAGTACCATAAACGGTTTACTGTTTGCATTTCAACATTATACCTCCACATCTTGATTTATTGATTATGCATCGTGTTGCTCTCCGGTTTATGTTTCCTATGACTGTTAATTTTGAATTAAAAAAGGCCTAGAAATGCCTATATTTGATAACGCAATAACTAGCTACTCTGTCAATGTTGTGGTTCGCGCTTTACTGTCACCAATAGTACAACTTCGTTTGTTTTGTCCGCGCAGACTCAGAAGGGAGCTGAAAGAGCCAGTTCTATGGCACGAACATGCGCCTAATCTCAACAGAAATTGTTAGACTGTCGCTAGTCCACGCCTATGTGCAGTTCCCTTAAATTTAGTGAACTTTCTAATCCAAATGCCTAATAGTGTTCGTGCTAGTTAAATAACCGCCGACTGCTGGTAGAAATGTATTTCTTAACATGTACAATCCGTCTAATCTTTCATAAATTAGGCCTTGCATAGGCCACGAGTTTCAAGACGATGGACTTGAAACGGCAGCGAGAGCTGTTCAACTCACGTCTGTAATGTATCGTACGTAAAGTTGTACACAAAATATATTATTCCGTGTACTGTCACTATATCAGGTGTAAACATGTGGGGTGTTCAGTAGACCATGTTCTGCAATCCAAAAACAGTGCTACCACATTTGCCTTTATGTGAATTAACTAATTAATTCTTTTTTTATTCTTATTTAAGCTTGAAGTCTAATCACCAAATTACAGTACACACAGCCTTCCACTTAATAACGTTAAACAGTTTTCAATATAAAGCGTTTTATTGAACAAGGTTTTACAGGAGATAATTTAAATGTGCTATTGTCAAATTTATCGAAACAGATCCTTTGTATTTAACCTATCAGGGGAGCAGTGGGCAGCCGTTGCCAACATGGGAAGAACACAAACTCAACACAAAAGGGCGGGATGACCGGGGTTTGAACCCAGGACTTTCTTGCTGTGAGGCCAGTGCTATCCTCGACCAAAGGTAGACCGGGGTTTGATCCCAGTTGGTACTTTGGGGCAGGTGCTTAATGTAGAGTAGTTTATTACATCCAAGGAGAGGGTTTACCTAGAGCATAAAGTACATTTATTACAGGGTACACGGCATCTTGTGCATTACTGGACAGATGACTTGCTGCACATAATCGGCATGGCCCAGGCTAAATGTTGCTCAGTGCAAATACTCAAACTAATTTATAGGACATGGCACATATCTGTGGGAGAACATTAACAAATTGCGACACGTGTGGTTAATCTTACCGTAATCCCTCAATTTCTCTTGGCTTTGTAGTAGATCTTCCAACTCCTACACGCATCTGTTGAGAAGAGGTATACACATATTTAATTGAATAAACGTATCCTTCATGTTAAGCACCAGGTCCTACTGAAGGTTCATTTATAAATATGTCTGCACTAGAGACAGACCAACTAACAGGAGGTGGTCTATGAGTCTTCAGATTGCTCTTTGCTTTTGGATCACTGCGTTAAGGGACAGTAGTGGTATGCCCACTGGCCCTCTTTGAAAGTGATCCTACTGACAAGGCATTTTCTAAATGCTATAGCGACTCAGGTCCCAAACAAATCAGTGAATATATATATATATATATATATATCTTAAAGTGCTTTCTCCGATGAGTGCCCAGGTGCAAGGTCTCCAAGGATGTCTAAGACATAATTCACATGATTAGCATATCCATTTGGATACCACGGCTTAGCATCTGTACTTCCCACCCATATTACCACCAACCAGCTTGAGTCAATTACTCTTGAAATCCTCCGGTCAGACAATTTGCCACAACACAAATTGGCAGACTGGTGATAGTTGTGAGCACTGACTTTTTAGTCTAGAACCCTTCAATTTAACATGAGCATTTGTAGTCTCTGAAACAGTTGGCTTATAGGTCAACTTCAATTCTGAAGATGACACTAGCAAATGTTGGCTCTGTCATTCATTACAAGCTTAAGTTGCATTTTGCTTGTATGAGCAATTTATTTAAGATGTTTTGATTTATAAAGCCAAACTGCGCAACATCTGGAACATTCTCCAGACTGGGAAACTACTGAAGAAATGTATTAAGTCCCAACTGAAATTCACATGGCATTTATGACAATGCTTTTGGATGATTGTTCCAGACTGATACTCACAGCCAACTTTAACTGGAGGACGCCAGTTTAGGATTACAAGGCTGCAGCTAAATTGGCTTTACTGGTCAATATCCAGCCAGTCCTCCAGCAATGATCCATGACCTAAAAGATATACATTGTTACTCCACAACTCAGAAAACCTGAATGTAATGTTCCCAGTAAGTCACCAAGCAAAGCTGCTACGGAAACTCACTGGAAGCTTTAATTTAAGGCCACGTCCACAGCAATTTAGAAACACCATCCCAAATGCCTTGGTATGTGGCCTACTGTACAATAATGCAATAGTTATGTGCAAGATGTTTCAATTGTTCTCAGCCACCATTTGGCAGTTACCTTGCCCTATGAGTTGCATTCAGATTACAAGAGAACGTAAATTAGAATAACTACATAAATTACCAATGAATGCAATGCTGTGACTGCTTTCGTTTACAGCAGCGCAACCAACGCCTATCGAAGTTTAATAGTCACATCACATGGTCCATGGAGGCAAAACAGTTCCAGAAGTGCTTGGTGGGCAACATATACAGATAAACATTTATTTTTGGTAATTAGTAGTCAACAAATACAAATTTACAATATTATTTATGTGGTACTTTCAGTATTTGTGGCCAACTTCAGGGAACTGTTTTGAGGCTCTACGAGCTGCCGCGTAAAACAGTCTGAGATGACGTGACGTTTTACATGGCTTTTACAGTGTCACAACTTAAAGAAGAAAGTCAGGCAATTTAATTGAAGCATCATAACTTGTAAGTGCAAGGTATATTTTTGTATTACATCAAATAGCCTTCTTACTATAAAGCCTAAACACCAGTGTTATTTAAACAATTTCAATATTGTTAGATTAACACTCACATTTCAATGAGTAGTCATCTTCGAATCAGTTGGTCCAGATCTGTCAATAAATGATCGGTTAAAAACCAAACACACCACCCATCTGATAGACAAAACTGTCTAGTTTGTGTCAACAATATACCAGGACTTCAAACAAAAGGTTAAGAGTCCAACAATGCCAGATGTTGACTTAAACATTTCTCTTGCACCAATTTATGAACAAACCAGATGAAGTGGCAACTGGTTGCAGATACCATGTAGTGCTTGGAGTAACAATGCATTACGCAACCCATATTGTGACACAAGGCTAGCTTTGAGAAACAATCAGATTTTCCTGCATTGTGAACATATCCTTTGATACTTACTCAAAACATAGGTTTGAGCCATTCAGGAAAAGGCATTGTGGTATCCTGCAGGAGATGAGATGCAAGTTAGTAAGGCGAAGAAAGAAGTCATTTCGCTCTGATGGGGTTCAGTAACACTTCAAACATTGAGTCAATGCTTTACATCACTGTCGGGAACTATAGTAACTAAAGCATAAACGCATTACATTGCCACTTCGAAATCGTCAGCCATTTGAACATGGACAGTCTCAGTGAAACATGTGATATTAATTCAACTGGCAACAGGATGTGCCAGCGATCCACACGATCTGTTACAATTGCTCAGTCTGCACAAGTGAGAGAGGGACGGGCTCTATCGTTCAATGCCAACAAGGCATGGAAGCTTATATTGGCTAAGATATCTCAACAATATACCAGGACTCCAAACACAAAGTAAGGAGACCAACGATGCCAGATGTTGACTTTTTCTTGCACCGAGTTATGAACAAACCAGATGATTTAGCACCTGGTTGCAGATACCATGCAGTGCTTTCAGTAAATGAGTATCTTATAACAGTACTCACCTGTACTGTCATGTAAACAAGCTGCATGGTTAAACAGCATCACCTATAAGGACCTATGACAACAACATAAAATAGTTAACTGGTGCTCAAAGCCTTGTATGCTCACTATAGTAAACAATGAGACGTTTGTCCTGCAGCAAAATCCCACAAGGCATATTTGAGAAACCATGTGGGTAAAGCAAAGCCACAGATTTATTTTTTGAGGCATTTCCAACGACAAGAACCCACGAGGAGAGGGACTATCGGGATAGACCTCAAGCAAGGTTTAGACAGTGATTTACGAAGCTTTAATACTTGCTTTAAAGCCGGGACAGGGTTGAGATCCATCCAGATTAGTTGGCAACTCTGGTGCTAATCATCTGCAGGTGCAGCAGATGAGATTTTAAGTTAAATGGAAAAAACCCATAAGAGAACAATCAAGCATTTTTAGTTCAGATAGGCTTATTTCATTCAGGAGTCAGAGCAGTTGAACATATATAGCCAATCATCATAACAGCAAAAGGCAAGCACGTTTTTTCCACTGCATGAAACATTAGCTGGGCTAAATGTACATTTTGGTTCCCGGGCACAAAGTACCTGCGTTCAGTGCTCAGGATGAACTGGTAAAATGTAACCTTTTTGAGGGTTACAAGGAGGCCCCATTAAATTAGACTACAGCAACAAAACTAATTTAGCAATTAATAGATGTTACAACATAGTCATAGAGTTTGAGCAACAGTAATTTAAGTTTAAACTACTGTAACATGCCAGAACTGAGAAGATCCAGTTTGGTTTGCAAAGTCCTAGTTGCATAGCCTGGTTAAAAATGGCATGCATCCAAACATGGATGTTATTGGTTGAAAACCATGGAATAATTAGACCTATTGGAAATTATTTTCAATTCAGAGTTTCATACCCATACAGATATGTGAAGCAATGGAAATTGCAGAGGTGGAGCCTGTACATTTATTATATTAACCAGGTTAATATTTAAGGCTAAATTCCTGCAGTGAAAAATTAAATAAGACGAATAATTACCCAGGAGCAAGAGCCTGTTCTGCTGGTGAAGTCATCATTTACCTGAAACACGTTAACGTTAGTTCAATGAGCTTTAAGCACAGGTAACTTAAACAGGGCTTGAGGCATAACAGGACACTCGTGTATATTTCCTTAAGTAACACTGCTGCTGAGTATGCACAGCAGTGGGTTGCAGGAAAGTATTGCTCTGTGCATTGCACCAGCTCTCAGCCCCACATTGATAAGGCATTTACTGGCGCTATGCAACCAACAGTCAGGGCCCATTCACACCAAGATGCATCACTAGTAAAACCATGGTTTTCCTCTGGTAAAAAAGGCCTGACAATAGCTTTTATGGCTCGCTTAAAGTGCTTTTGGCACGTTTAGCAACACGTCTGTTATCAGGGCCTCATGCAATGTGGTTCAGGGTTCTTACTTAAAGTCAGATTCCCTATTTAGGTATGAATTTACGTGAGCTATATAGGAAAAACACATGCCACTAGACTAGCAGGACAATTGAAGTACAAATAAATGTTAAGCGTTCCGCATAGGTATGAATGTAAACATTAAAACCAATAATGTCAAAACCGTTGAAATCTTAAGTGTAATACCACATCCAGCACCACTTTAATGAATGGAAGCTAAAAATCCTGTCAACCAATTCTGTGATGGTCCACGATTTAGTAATTTTAGAGAGATTTGACACCAACCTTGATGTGTGCAGCATTTCTCATGGCATATTGTCAGATAATTTCACCATGTTCAGAAAATCCCTCCCAAATAACCGAAACTGAAAAGTAATAGCTTGGTTAGTGCACAGTTCACATAGCCATAGTCTAGGGACTCTCCCTAAAGAAAATCCTCAACTGTTGCAAGAACACATTTGTTTAATAAGGAAAAAAAACTGCAATTAATGAATTGACAAGCTATGTTTTGTACCAGGCCTCATTGTCACTAGTCTGCAACTTTTAGTGCAGCGATGAAAGCAAAGCCTGAAAACTGTCGCCATTGCAGGTCCGAGATCTGCCACTGAATAGACATCACATGCTGCATGGCATTTACAAGTTTAATGTAAGCATTTTTAAACGTTTCAGTGTTAATTTTTACAGATATTTGAATTTTGGTCTAGTCCCAAGATTTCATTAGTCACATTTGAGTTCCTATACTTTATTATAGCATAGCTACTAGTAGTAAAATAGTTATTCAAGGTCACTAGACTCAGTTAAGCAGACAAGAATATGTTGATAATGGTGGCACGTCTAGGTATAGTTTGTAGACAGCGTTAAATGTGTAAAGACATCTTAGGCTAGTCAGCTCGATAGCATAGTTTTAGTGTCACCACGTGGTGAGACATTCTGCAATAGCATATAACGTTGATAAAGTCAAGTAGCCTAATCCATATTACACATTTATAATCCACGATAGTGCCGTGATGGACAAATTAGTGTTTTACTGTAAAATGCAATGGAAAACAGACGCTACCTTCTCCCATGGTAAGAGCCTTTTACCGCTCTCCACACGCCGCTGAGCGAACCAGAACAAGACAGTCATGGCTTCACGACAACCATTTTATAGCACGAACTACGGTAGTTAAAACTGCTTTACGACACACGACCAAATATGTGCACGAGCATGCGCGCTCACAAAAATTGGCCTATATGCGCCATGATATACGCCTATTGTACTTATTTGTATGGCCTATGCTGTTTTTGTAAATAAAACACAAAGTGGCAAGTTGAAAACAGCAGGGTTCAAAATGCAGTTTACGTTTGCATGTCATACATTAAAAACATAGTCTAACAAAAGGAATACAATTATATAAAAATGTATATTTTCCCTCTAAACCAGGCTCACATTCCAACACAGCAGTTCAAATAATAATGTTCCAAGTAAAATAAACTAAATTGTATTGCAGTCTGAAAAATAAAATATGTCAAATGAAGACAGGCATGACAATCAAACACTTCAAATGAATTAAAATGACTTTATTGCCACAGTGATTGTTATATTACCAAATGAAAGTGAAATATCCGGTAATTGAAAAAAATCTAATAAAAGTTTTCATTTCCATGTTAGAACTAAAATTAGGGATTTTATGTGAACCATGCAAAATTCCTGCTTGGGGGCATGATGTGAATTGCACAATAACTGTGAAGAGTATTAGAATATAAAAAAAGTATAATAATCTCCAATACCATCGCACTAAAACCATGCATATATTGATTAGGCCTAGTCTTATCCGGAGTTGGGTCGTGGGTCAGCAGCTCCAGCAAGGGAAACTTCCCTTTCCCGAGCCACATTAGAAAGTTCTGACTGGGGGATCCCGAGACGTTCCCAAGACAGTATGGAGATATAATCTCTCCACCTAGTCCTGGGTCTTTCCCGAGGCCTCCTCCCAGCTGAACGTGCCTGGAACACCTCCCAAGGGAGGGGCCCAGGGGGCATCCTTACAGATGCCCGTACCACCTCAACTGGCTCCTTTCGACGCAAAGGAGCAGCGGCTCTACTCCGAGTTCCTCACGGATAGCCGAGCTTCTCACCCTATCTCTAATGGAGAAGCCAGCCACCCTCCTGAGAAAACCCATTTCAGGGGCTGATTGTACCCGTGATGTTGTTCTTTCAGCCATGACCTTATTACTGGATATTAAAAGTAATTAGTTACATTAGTAGATTACTTTCACAATTACCCTGTCTCGCCCCTTCTGAAAAATGATTGTGTAGCCAGCTAATTTTAGAATTGAATCCTCTTTATTGGAACAATATGATACATACATGAACAATGAATTATGGCCTAGAAAAACTTAACTAAAAATGCAGTTCCATTTACCATATTATGACTTCTATCCGACAAAAACTGTTCTCATGTAGCTGTCTTGCAAAGGCTCAATTTATATTATGTAATTTCTCCAAAACCAACCAAATACAGCAATTTGCAATAAATGTGTTCAATTGCTTTTTTTGCCCCTGGCTCACAAGTAAACATTGGCCTATACATTTGAGACTGGAGTCATTATATTGAGATCACGTCTTCAGCCCCTCCCCAACATTGGTGGAAATGTTAGATTTAATATCTTACATGTTGACTGGTTTAGCTGATTATATCCAAATCACTTTGGTTTAACTTTAAAAGTTAAATAATAAAATGAAAAATACAATACCGCAGGGCAGTGAAGGGAAACCTGTCCTGTGTACAGGTGCCGTCTTTCAGAAAAGATGTTTAACGTATGTCCTGACTGTGGTTGCTTAAGATCCCTAGGTACTTTTTGTATGTGTATGGATGTCCTCGCACCTCCCGTACGACCATGGCTACCATTTCATCCCGTTGGCAATTGTTTCAATATCCCTCTCTCTTCACCCCTTAACCACTCCCCGGGCCAGTGCTACAAATGAGAATATGTTCTCAGTCAATTTACACTCGCCTGGTAAATTAAAGGTAAAAAGAAGGGTAAAAAATACATTTACAGCATGACTGGGTTTTCATTTCAAGTGACTGCATGTTTCAATATTCTAATTAACCAACAAACATTTGATCTGATCGTTTGCTGTAAGAACAGCATTTTAACCAAGTGGTTTTATTGAAGATCTGTAAAAATAAGTCATTTGTTCACAAAAACCCACTTTACTTGAAACATTAAGACAGTATCCACAAAACGCACCTTGTAATCTACACTTAATGCCAAACTTTAACAATGGCTGAACATGACGTTTTTTATTTTTACAATCATAAAATAAAAAAAAGTTTTCATTAAATGACATGTTCAACAGTAAACTTGGTTCAGTTTGCAGATATATAAAAGACAAAAATGTTAATGATCTTAAGTAAATCAGTTCCATACCCATAAGCCAAGCAAATGTGTAAGTCAGAAATACTTGGGTGTCTGTTTAAACAGTAGCTAAATAGGAGAATGTCAAACCAAACTAGTTTTTGAATAACTCATTTTAAAATAGTTTTAGAAAAGAACAATTTTCAAATAAAAATTTTAAAGAAAAGGGTAGCAGAAAAATAAACAAAATAACCCTCTCACCCACTTAGTTGAATCATTTCTAAAAGTCATGTTTAAAAGTACAGGAGGGGGAGAAATAGCTGGTCTGAAACCAGGCATCAGAGTCGCTTGGGTCAAAATGTATCAGTTAATGAAATGTTATACGTAATCGAACGTCACTGCATGGGATCAAATCTTTATGGCCAAATCCACATTTTTAGATTTTCTCTTTTCGGTCTCAAGCTTGAAAAGTTTAATTATGGCTGAACATTATTCATATTCACAGACCTCATTTCATTTTGCTAACCTGCCACGGCCCAACTGTATATACCAATATTCTACATTCTTCCCTTGAACATGATTTCTTCCAATATCGGAGGAGTCTGAGCAGCAGTCTCTGGCAACGCTTAGCTGGTGGGTTCACTCCATGCCTTCAGGGTTGGCCTGGGCCATGTATGCGTCCAGTTCAGCGTCGAGGTGGCCCTTGGTTTTGGACATGTAGGCGTCCAGCTGATTGTCCAGTTGCTCGCGAGTTACGGCCGGCCGGCCAGCAGCCCTGCCCCGCCCACGGCCACCTCTGCCTGGGAAGCCACCGCGCCCACGCATGCCCCCCCGACCTGGGTGATGGAGACAGGCATGGATGGCCGTGTCATTTCAGGGTTTTATCTACATCCGACTTTCTATGACATAATGAAGGGAAATACAGACCACAGAACGATGCCTGTGTAAACAGGAGAGACTTAATGATATTTTACGTAGGTACTAAACTTTCACACAATCATTTTGAGATGTATGGCTAGTCATTTAATTTTCCCCTGGCTGCCACAAAAAAAAAAAAAAAAAAAACAGCCTAATGATTGAGAGAGATATGATATAACGCAGAGATATTTCATAGATTATTTCGTTTGATTAATAAGGGACATTAAAAAGGCGGGTTAAGTGATGCTGGAGAAAGATTGTTGACATTTGAACTTCAAAACAACTAAAAGTGCATTCACTGACAAATCGCTTATCCCGCCACCTTTAAGTCAGGTTGGAAATAGAATATACTTTAAAACACCTCACACCTTGTTTTAGGCATATATATATACACAGTACACAGGTTGCATAAATAAAAGTTAACTTCATCAATTTGATCACAAACCTCTAGATACCATTCCTCTTCCAATTCCTCGGGTAAGGCCAACTCCACGACCGAAACCACCACCACCTCTTTGTCGCATTCCTCTTCGGAACGCAACACGTCCAGGACCACCGCGGCCACGCATAGGGATCATGCCGGTTGACAGACGCCTCCCTAAAAAAAAAAAATATAAATAAATGTCTGAACTCAGGCCGAATGAAAAGGTGGACGGGGAGAAAAATCAATATATACATTTTACCTCGTAACAGGTTTTACAAAACTGTCTGAACCCTAAAAAGGTCTTTTGGCCATTTTTCACTAATTTCAGTAGCTCCAGTTTGACTTAGCCGTGAGAATCAGTCTGGAGGGCTTGGAAATCGAGGGTTTTCCGGCAGATAAACTGAGTGTGATGCCAATCAGCATCGCATTATAGCTACAACGTAGGCAACTTGAAAGCAACTGGAGTCGAAAATGCCTAGAGATGATATAATTTAGCATTAGTTTTATTTGAATTTATTAAAAGAGAAAAGGCTTTTCTCAATTAAAAATAGGTTTTCAATGTTCTCCCAACTTTTCTCCTGCAAGAGTGGATAACAGAATTCTGGTTCACAGGTTCATCTAATCACATGCAACATATTTTTTTCAAAGCGCTTGCCCTCTTGAAACAGTTTCAAGATGGCACCTTAGATGGAGGTCAGGTTACACATTAGGTGCAATTTTGACAAGATCTTGCCACGCCCTTGATATGCAGAATAACAAGACATATGTCGAATGCTTCATCATAATGTCTGGATTATATGAGAAAAAAAAAATCTGTGGTATTTCAGGATTAGGAGGTTTAATCGACTACAAAGTAGATTACCCTACACTTAGTTTCTATTACATTTTTTATGTTTATGCTATTGACAATGCATAATACTGTGAAGCACTTTGTGACTGCCGTCTGTGAAAGGTGCTATACAAATACATTTTAGTTACCGTTTATTTTATTTTTCCATTTCATAATAATTATGGCATTTGTCATACTTTGGCAAAAAGACTAAAAATTAGTTCTCATCAAGCTTGTGTGCAGACGACATTACAACCTGAGTAATATCACGTTAAAAACAACCCATTACATTTTACCTCTTTTATTAAAAAAATAAAAGAAAAAAGGTCCCATAGATGTTTTATCAGTTTTCCAGTTACCAAGGAACGCAACTACTGATTAAACAAAAAACAAGCGTTGGGACACATAGTCACCTCTTAGGGAAAGACCTCCCCTAATCGCTCCTCCTCGAATACGTCCTCGTAGACCACCCCTGGCCATACCCCGCATTCCTCCACGTCCTCCAGCGATTCCCCCCCGCATCAGGGACCCGATGGGCCGACCCAGCCGAGCCTGGATGTTGCTTTTCCCGAGACGCTGCTTTAGACTCTGGTTTTGTGAATGATGAAATTTACACCAAAAAAAATACAGTTTTTAAAATAAAATGACATTGTTATAGGAAATGGTACTAAAAGAGTGAGGTAGCACATGTAATGAATGATCCAATAGTTACATTTGACCAAAAATTATATTGTCACATTAAGATAAGCTGACACGTTTCTGATATAGAGCCTTTTGACAGAGCTGGTTACATTGTTCGGTTAAAATAAACTGTCCTGTTAATCCAGGTACGCACCACATGGTATATTCTCTCCAGGCAAATTGACAAAGTGGCGTACTTCACGAATGATTACAATTGGCTCGAGGAGTGGCAACACAAATGCTAGACGGCATCAGGGCAGTATAATGCAAGTGTTTCACCTACATTTGCAACTAATTGGATATTGAAAACTGTAAAACACATTTAGGAGCATGTGTGCAAATTAAAAAAGGATTCACGAAAATTAGACAGTTTTTGCACTGAACAAATGTCCTTTAAAAAATAGTGGCTTCATTCGTAGTATTCCCATTTTCAAAGCAAACCTGATCATACATCGTTACTAGGTTTGTTTTCCCTTCTTAGAAATGTCAATAAACTTTTAAAATCATCATTTCTAACTAGCGTATAGCTCTCACTGTCTATCACTGGGCGTGTCATGTTGTACTCATGTGGGAACGCTGATTGGCTGCGAGTGCCGTTTATTAAATATTATACAATGTATGGCTGCAATCCATAACCAAGCATTGTTCCAGTTATTTAATCATAATTCGTATTATCAAAATGCTTACATAGAGCAACCATGCATAACATGTTTCATTAGTTTAATGTCAAGACATGCGTTTCCATGGTGTACAGTGCCATTGCATGTTTTACATTATTCTAGGCATAGGCTTCAAGTCTAAAATGTTTAAGTTCCCCCCTAAAACGTCTCAGTATTTGTTTAGCATTCGATTTTGCCATCGAGTTATGTAGTTGGTTGTCGTGCGTGTCAATCAAAATACCTCTCCTGTCAAGTAGGCATGTCATGACGCAGTTGGCCAGCGCCGTGTCCCAGACCATACGCCAAGTGAAGGCTGGTTCGGAGAGACTAGTGGTGTGTACAGAACTGGCAGAAATGTTCATGGCAAGCGCATTTGCTTTGAGCACGACATTTGAACATTTTGTGTAAACATTCCTAAATCATTTAGATTTAAACCGTCACCTTTTGTCCACCATAAATGTGTTTGTCAAGAACTACCTCCTCAGATCTTTCGCTGGTGTTCGCAAACAAAACTCAAAAGATTTTTTTTTTAGATTAAAAAAGGGTTGTGGGGTTGTTTGTTTTAATGTGAAATATAGGCTGTACAGCCCTTCGAGGTCTATGTAGATAAACTTCACTTGGAATGTGTTTGCCAATTCCAAGGCTCCTCAGCTCAGACGTGAACCCCACCTGCTTGTGATGCAGTGCGGCCTGCACCGAGGGCCTGTTCTCCATCTGCTGGGCCAGCCGACGGTTCCGGGCGCTGGCCGCGTGCTGCTGCTGCACTGTGGCCCGCACGCTCACAGCGGTCGGCTGCTTGTTCTTCAGCATGTTAGTGAAGCTTGGGGAGCAGAGGGAGGTTGGGAGTGAGAGAGAAAGTAGTAGGGGAGAAGAAGTGGACACACAGGAGTGGGGATGCCCCCCCCAAGATTCATGGCATTTATTTTAGTTTGTAATGAATGTGGAAGCACTTGCCATTGAGGTTTACAACACCACTGGTTGGCAACTCCCCCAGGAACAGAAAACCAAAATTGCTTCATATTAGAATTTACCGTATTTTAATTCTATAGCGGAAGAAAAATAAATAAGAGAGCCAAGTCAGATGCTGAGAGAGAGAGAGAGAGAGAGAGAGAGAGAGAGAGAGAGAGAGATCTGCCACTTACAGGCCTCCCGCTGATCTGCTGTGACTGCGTCACCATGCAGCTGTAGGGGGCCCCGGGCAAGGAGGCTGGTGCCAAGACAACCCAGCCGCTTACAGCTCGGACCGTGCCTTGTGACCGCACACCGCGGCGGTCACGTGATCAACAGGGAGACAAGGAGAGCGTCGGTCACGTCCGAACTAGGACTGGGCACATAGGATTTCAGGAGAGAAACAGAATGGGTGGAGAAAGAAAAAAAGATATACACGCTGAACGCTTTCCTTCATATGAAGAGAACTGCTTAGAGCAGTGGACGGTGCATGAAAGGATGACCATTTCTGGACGGGTTGAAGCGTCCCTCCTTTTTAAAAATGGATCCTTTGTGTATATTGCACTGTGCACTAAGCAGAAGAGGGGCGCCATGGTTCACAGCCATGCCATTTGGCCCCCTTTTAGGACTACAGCCTGCCTACCTGTTACCATCCCCCATCGTGCTCAAAGATACATTTTTACTCTTTTTGTTGTTGGTGTTTTGGCAAGCAGTGATGGCAGCTGGCACATGATGGGCCTAGGCAGGCTAGCATCCATGTTGGATCCAGTCACACACAGTGGCTCTCCATAGAGGACACTAATGCCCTGCGAACCAACGGTTGCATCTGGTGTCTAATTGCTGACAGGGTGCATGACGTCTCACCGCTCATTGAGGGACACTTTGGTGGTGCTTTTCAGCACAACTTTTTGGGAAGCGGGTGCACTCATTTGGACTTGCTTTTGAGCAGGTTTCTGAAAAGGAAATGATGTTCAATATAACTTATTTAAATATAAAACTGAACCTAAACCGTCCAGTCAGTCAGTCAGTTAATCTTGATTATCCCCGAGGGGAAATTCATTCAGAAACAGAATATCCACACATAAATAACCATTACACAGTATGACATACATTATACATAATTAGCAATAAGGCAAGATATGAAGACTTTTTCGTTTGACACGCAGTTAGTGGTTCGTAAAATGTAATAGTGTAATGGCCATTGACCTTAGATGTTAATGCACATTAATTAGATACATTTTACTGTATGTATGAGTGAGTATGAGCACTGGCTGCTGTTTTTTTTTTTTTAAGCGTTTACATAAACTGAACCAAAACTAAGTTAAACGATGGCCGGGATTAATTTAATTTTTTAAATTATTATTAGAAAACACAAAAGTATAGTGTCACCAAACGGCAAGTCTAGGATGTCAAAACGGCCATCTTCCCAAATGTTATCATGTACGTGTAGGTTTTACGTTTAGCGTCGTGGACCTAGAATGCACAAAGGTAGTATTCGGACATTTCAAATGGGGAATAAACAACTTTAATTTTGTCTGAAACGTAGCCTTTTTTCAGAAATGTCCAGATTTTAGCACAATTGCGACTTGCTTATTTCAGCTATAGATTATTTGTAATGAATTACCATCGATATCGTATATAGTACACGAAACACAATTTAATGAACATACATTATATAAGCATAATAGTATGAAAACAAAGTTATATAACTATCCCTACAATTAATACATTTCGTACTCACGGTTGTTCAAGTCGATTGATGGTAAATCAAAGCGTGAGCGATAGTTTAGCTGGCCAGCTAGCTTCTACCAGCACTACAGTACGGTAAGTGCGTTTGGTTTTCGATGAAGATAACAACTTTGTTCGAATCGCTAACTGGTGCCTATAATGACGTACTCTAAATTAAGACTTTTACTCAATCGTATTTTTAACCGTGCGGTTGGGTTCTTCTTTCTCTCGAAATCCAATGTCTATCTAAAATGGTGCTCTAGCTACGCTAGCACGGACATAACACAATGCTGACTTCTTGTGCGGGGTTTTTTTATGGCGCTTGACAAATCACTATAGGCTGGATTACCGCCATCTACTGGACTGGAGTGCGGGTCGATTATGGTTACTTAATTTAAAGCATTATAGCAACGCTGTGACAATTTACCTGACACGAACAGCTTCTAAATATTTTTGGTGATATTTTTTTACATGTAGTAGGAATAATGACATGTATGTAATTGCCTCTATGTGCCACCAGATATTGCGGATACATTTAACTTTGGACCAAAAACTAAAGATTACTGCAACAAGGCACATTAACATGAATGAATGACAAGGATAATATTAGTTGTACAAACAAATGCAAAGGTGCAAACTGTATTGGGAAACTGGGAAACAACGAGCATCCAAAGGAAAGGCTATATCCCTGCATGCTGCCAATGTTATATATTAAATTATTATTATTTACATTTGTGTCATCATCGTTGTCTCAAATAATTTTCTATTTCTGGATGCCAAAATCATCAAACCTCATTTAGTCATCTAGTCTTATTTCACGCTATATAATGCCAGGAAATCGTTTTATTTCATGTCAAACATTTTGACAACTCTGACGATCTCACAATGTCTAAGTCTTGAAACTTTGCAACCTTGATAACATATCTCAGCTAGCTTGTAATAAATAACACGAAATAAATAAATAAATACTAAGTATGTGCAATAAAGCCTAGGCCTATATCATGCTGCAAACAGCATTTTATTAGATTGCAGTTTGTTTCACTCGATAATTCAAGGTTATGAAGGTTGTTCATTTCAACAAACATATGGTTTTACTCGCCAATGCGTTCTATTGCTGGATACAATGCTACTGGAAGGGATTACATTTGATGCTCAACTCTCAAAGTTTATTTTAGACAGTTTGCAGGGACACATGAAGACGTGTTTAGGTTATGTTGACATGCTCTCAGAGTTTCAGTAGTTTGACTGCATTTTGCATATTAATGCCTTGATGTTAGAACACACTTTATATAAACTTTACTTTTTGTAGATTACTCCTTATTTGGTTGGAGTATGGATTCTACAGGTGGCCACACATTCTAAACATATCCCCTTTAGCCTAAATAATATAATAATTAATTCTATTCATTCTTACCTGTGGATGTATCGTCATATTTAATATTTATAACATATTTGTAATTTGCATCATATAGTTTATCTTATTGTTGGTTATACGTTTTAGTTCATAAATAATAAAAATAATAATAATAATTATTATTATTATTGTGTGTGTAGTGTTGGGTTCAATTCAGGGTTAATTTGCTGGGCATTCTTCCGTTGTGCCAGTCTTGGTGAAGAAAGGCTAGCAAGGTAAAACTACAATCCAGAAAACATCAAAACACAAAAGTTACCATTTAAAATGAAAAAACAGTCCCTTCTTCACTTCAAGGAGGACTCGTAAAATGTTAACTTCTGCTTTCTATTGTCATATAAAACTTTTTTCCAATAACACTTTTCTGAAAACATATATACATCCTTTAATTTGGTTTTTCTTTCAACTTTAAATGGCCTCCTGTGCGAATTAAAAAAAAACCTCAAAGAAAGCATGATGGGACAATCATTTTGTTGTCATGGCAACTTGTGTTTATAGTTGTCATAAATGTGGTGCATGGCAGGCACAACAGTCACTGTAAGACGTTCAGCTTGCCGAATACATTCTGAACAATCAAAGAAATAAAGGCACTCTGGAAAAGGTTGACAGAGTATGTTTGTTAGTGTATTTGTGTGTATTTCGGGATTAGAGGAGTTTCATCTGTGTATTTTGAGATGGTGGCATGATCATCAAGGCATTGCTGAAAAAAAAAATGAAAAAAAGAAACTACATCCAAACCGTTCTCATGAAAAAAGTAAACACTGAATCTGATGGAACAGGAAGAGAGGAAATTGACAGATTAATCTGTTGGGCAAAACGTCAGGTCACACCTTTTTACTAATCCTCAAACGCTTTGCACATGTTCGTGTGTTTTCTGACAACCACCAAGGCAACGGAGGTCCCCAAAAATGAGAAACCACAATGGCGCACAGGACTACACCCGTCCATCTTCAACTCATTGGCCCTATACTGCAGTACTAGGCCCCTGTCAGCCTGTGTAGGGACTGAGTGCTGGGGGAGGGGCAGAGAGAGGTCAAACGTGGCAAATGGCCTTCCCCTCTATTGGAGACACAGAGAGGTCCTTTAAATCCAGGCATCTCAAGAGGCCGTCCAACCGCTTCAGCAACTTCAACAGAAGTTCCTTGAGGAGAGGCAAACTGGGGAGGCAGTTGCTTGTGCCAAAGTGAGTAAAGGTTGTGGGCTGGTTATTTGACACACAGCAGACCCCCTACATTGGACACAAACTCCTCTAGGCTCTTGAGGAAGGCCACCTTCTGCTTGCGGTCCATGGAGGGAGGCGTGCTGCTGGCCGTCAGCTTGTTGAAGGCATCAGCCAGCCGCTGGTAGATGACGGCGTCCCTCTGGGAAGAGAGCAATGTCTCCACCAGCTCAGAGTACTCTGCCTATAGTGTCACCAAGATAGGTCACACATCACAATAGGCACTAGCAAGTCATGAACAAGTCTTTAGAAACTGATTGTACAAACGTCATGTGTGGAATGTATTCACTATTTTTATAGGAAATAAACATTCCCGTAAACTCATTCAGCATTGTGGTAAGCCATAACATTGCAATAGGTATATTTGTTATACTACATTTGATAAAGTCTGCAGAGCTCTATATATCGTAAAACTGCAAATAATATCCCAGGCCTTCAGCAGGGACAGGGAAGCTGGTCAGAGTTGATGAGAAGATGGATGGAGCCAAATACAGCGCAATCTTAGAAGAAAACCCTGTTAGAGTCTGCAAAAGACTTGAGACTGGGGTGGAGGTTCACCTTCCAGCAGGACAACGACCCTAAACATATAGCCAGAGCTACAATGGAATGGTTTAGATCAAAGTATATTTTTTTGTTAGACTGGCCCATACAAAGTCCAGACCTAAATTCAATTGAGGATCTCTGGCAAGACTTACAAATTGGTGTTCAGATGCTCTCCATCCAATCTGACTGAGCTTGAACTATTTTCCAATAAGAATGGGGAAACATTTCAGTCTCAAGATGTGCAAAGCTGCTAGAGACATACCCCAAAATTACTTGCGGCTGTAATTGCAGCGAAAGGTGGTTCTACAAAGTATTGTATCATGGGGGCTGAATACTTTTGCACACCACACTTTTGTTTTTAATTTGTAAAAAGATTTGAAAACCATGTACTTCCACTTCACAATTATGCATCACTTTGTGTTGGTCTATCACATAAAATCCCAATAAAATGCATTAACGGTTGTAACGTGACAAAATGTGGAAAAGTTTCAGGGGTATGAATACTTTTGCAAGCCACTGTTTGTGTATATATACACACCGGCTTTTATTTGTCAAAACATGTGGCCACCTGTGACCAGTAAAAGGAACCAGCGTCTATTTGGGACCCGGCTTTTATTTGCAGTTTTATGGTATAGAAAATAATGAATTAATGACACACACACCCACAGTAAAAAGTGAGATTAGTAGCTCGGATAGCAACTCTGCTAATAGCACCTAGCTCAGCAAGCATTGCAACCTGCAACCCAGTCTGGCATCGGTTGCTATACATACATTTGGCTCAGGGGCATATCCAGACAGGGTACAAACAGGGACTTTGTGACCCCAACACAAACAGGTCACATGAAAGATATTGTATTGGTAAAATCCAGGATAATTAAAAAATATATGAATTCAGATAACATGACAATATTTGAATGGTGAGTGAATCAAGGCAGTGTTACATGGTTGCAGCACAGAGATACCAGGCTGGCCCCGGGTCAGTTCTCACCTGGTGCAGACACACAAGTGTGTACAGGGCTTCTCCAGCAGCCACACTCATCTCTGTGTTGTGCTTCTGCAGAACCAGCATGTCAAACACCAGCTAGACACAGGGAGGCACCAGAGAGATCAATATATTAAAGAATTTTTCTTTTGAAAGAGAGGTACACAGCCACCAATTATATTTTTAGACTAAAGCGAATATATATACATCTTATATAATTAGATTTTTTTCCCTTTTAGTGACAGGTTTTATATTCCAGTGAGTTATATTCTAGAAATCATGGTAATGCTATGAGTGTACCTTAAGAAAGTGCCGCGTGGCAGTAAAGAGAGGTGTATCCTTCTCTTGGTTCTTGGCACACTGCTCTGCCAGAGGAGATAAGGCTTCTAAACACAGCTGGCTGACCTCTGAACTCATGCTGAACACACAGGGTTAAGGCCAAACACACACCTGTACATAAAGTAGTGGTATATACAGTATAGAAATACATAAAATACACAATTATTTTAAATAAGAATTTAAGGACCTGTGTGGAATGCAAGTGGAACACTAAGCAACCTATATACGAGAGGATACGAGGTCATTCCCAGCTCTAGAGAGAACATTAGACTCTTGAAAAGCTCTTCAGGCAGCTGGGGAATCTTTTCTGGAAAGATCTCACAGATGAAGGTGATTAGCTTGTAATACTGGTTACACAGAGATGGAAACTGGAACACAGACAGAAAAAGAGTGCAGCATTAGGCAGAGTGGAGAGAAACAGGTATTTGCTCTGTCTGCACACTAACCCAGCTGTTCTAGCTAGGCTAAACCTGCACAGTGACATTTCATTGAGAGACACCACATTCATGTCTATATTTACAGTGGAGCCGGAAAGTATTCACAGCGCCTCACTTTTTCCACATTTTGTTATGATACAGCCTTATTCCATAATGGATTCAAATACATTTCCCCCTCAAAATTCTATACACAATACCCCATAATAACAATATGAAAAAAAGTGTATTTTAAATTTTTGCAAATTTATAAAAAAATAAATAAACACACATAGACACACCTGTCTGTATAAGGTACCACAGTTGACAGTGCATGTCAGAGCACAAACCAAGCCATGAAGTCCAAGGAATTGTCTGTAGACCTCCGGTACAGGATTGTATCGAGGCACAAATCTGGGGAAGGCTAGAGAAAGATTTCTGCAGCAGTGAAGGTCCCAATGAGCACAGTAGCCTCCATCATCCGTAAAAGTTTGGAACCACCAGGACTCTTCCTAGAGCTGGCCGCCTGGCCAAACTGAGCCATTGGCGGAGAGAGGAGAACCGCGGAGAGACGAGAACCTTCGTCAGCACTCTACCAATTAGGGAGTGTATTGTAGAGTGGCCAGACGAAAGCCACTCCTCGTGACAGCCCGCTTGGAGTTTGCCAAAAGGCACCTGAAGGACTCTGACCACGAGAATGAAAATTCTATGGTCTGATGAAAAAAAGAACTCAGGCACCGCTCATTACCTGGTCAATAACACCCCTACAGTGAAGCATGGTGGTGGCAGCATCATGTTGTGGGAATGTTTTTCAGCGGCAGGAACCGGGAGACTTGTCAGGATCGAGGGATGGATGAATGCAGCGATGTACAGAGACATCCTTGAACAAAGTCTGCTCCAGGGCACTCTGGACCTCAGATTGGAGTGAAGGTTCATCTTCCAACATGACAACGACCTTAAGCACACAGCCAAGATATTAAAGGAGTGGGTTTGGGACAACTCTGTGAATTTCCTTGAGTGGCCCAGCCAGAGCCCAGACTTTAACCCGGTTGAACATCTCTGGAAAGATCTGAAAATGGCTGTGCACCGACGCTACCCATTCCACCTGATGGAGCTTGAGAGGTCCTGCAAAGAAAAATGGGTGAAACTGCCCAAATGTAGGTGTGCCAAGCTTGTAGCATCATACTCAGAAAGACTTAAGGCTGTAATTACTGCCAAAAGTGCTTTAACAAAGTATTGACCAAAGGTTGTGAATACTTATGTACATGTGATTTATATAGTTTTTTTTTTATTTAGAAATTTGCAAAAATTTCAAACAAACTTTTTTATTTGTTATATTATTTGTTATTATGTGTGTTGAATTTTGAGGGAAAAAATATTTGAATCCATTTTGGAATAAGGCTGTAACATAACAAAATGTGGAAAAAGTGAAGCGCTGTGAATACTTTCCGGATGCACTGTATATGGAAACTTTAGTCAATAAACAAGAAATCCTACCCATCCACAATTAAATAGGCTCAGGGGTTTCGTTAAGTCTGACCTGACCAGCGGCTTGCAATATCAGAATTTTCTTCATTTAAGCCTATTAACATAGAATTAACAATATATCCAGAGTTTTGTCACAATGAGTGATTGCTGTTAAAACAAAAGAAAGGAAATACTGCCAATTATGTTCCTGGAATAGGGTTTTTGGAATTGTTTTGAGAATGCTATAAAACAAAAGCCTGACTGCCCAGCTTCACTTGGGCTCTCTATTGCTATGTGTTGTATTGGCCTGGCTAAACACTGTTTAGGATTGCTGCATGCTGCCGTACCTTGAGCAGGTCTTGAGACATGAGAGGAAGAACAATGTTGACTCCGTACAGAACCACATCTGCTGCAGACACACCCCGACTGGATGCTGGCGTTCCCTGCTCTTGGCCACGGAACACATCATCTAAAGAACAAACAAACACACTTTAGGTACACTACATCATAGCAAAAAAATGTATAAGAAGTTGTTTCTGAACTTTTGTCAGACCGCGTGTTGCGGAACCAGCCAATATGAGCAAATGTCGCTCTCACTGACCGACCTTGCATGTGCTACATTCTGGACAGTAGGTGGTAGTAGTAGATTATACCTATTGAGGTAATAATAAAGTAGTAGATTATACCTATTGAGGTATAATCAATCAGTACCATATTTCGGTACCTTAGAGAGCGTAAAAAAAAACCCGCAAGAGATGATATGAACAGACCGGACACAGCAAACTCTTGTAGCGGAATGATGAGAGAGCAGGGACTATGTCACATGCGCACGCGTCTCCGGTGTTGAACACAGGTAAGATCAAACAGAGTCAACAATATTTACAACGCCCTAGTTTAGGATTTAACCCTGTAGGTTACAATTAATGTCACTATTGAAAGTGTGCTATGCTAATGTAAGATACAGTATTTCTGCTTCAGAGAAAGTAGTTCATACAGTTAATTCATACAATGTTAGGACTGGCGATATATCGATATTTAATTTATATTGGTTTATTTTCAAAAGAGATATAAAATTAGACAATATCGTTTATGTCGATATAGTTATATTCACACCTCTTTTCAGAGTAGCCAATGAGAGAGCAGATACTGAGTCAAAACTGAGGTTTTCCTGTTTATTCTCCTCCTGAACATTTAACCCACTTTATAGAAAATACCGATATATATCGTGCATCGTTATTCAACACAAATATCTGGATATGATTTTTGGTCCATATCGTCCAGCCCTACACAGTGTAGACTACTGTAGCAACAGGGTAGGGGGCGTTCAGGAAAACAGAGGCACAGTTCAATGCTTAAATTAGGCCATAAGCTAAGAACTCCTAAAACACATTGAAAAGTCTGGAAAGCAGTTTATTTCCCATAGGTAACATTCAATAACTGTAATGTTATTACAGAGAGTAAAGTACAGAAAAAAGGTACCGTTAGGTACCGGTACCAAATTTGAGGTACCAGATTGGCACTGGTATTGATTCAAATGTAAACCGTACCCAACCCTACTATCTCCTCTGTGTAGCCTAGCAGCCCGGTAGGTTATCTCCCTTGTGACCTACCGGTGTCGCTGAAGTCAATGAACTCCTTGGAGAGCAGGTTGGTGAGCAGCTCCATGATGAGCAGGAGGTCCTGGTACTGGTCTTCCTCAGCCGCCACGTCGCTCCTCTTCCTGCCCAGGTTGTTCTTGGAGTAGACCTGCAGCAGGGTCAGGCACGCCTCATACAGCTTCATGGACTTGGACTGGACAGAGACAGACAGGGTTGAGTCAGGTATACTCACAACAACTTGGTGGAATTAGACTAGCTACACAGTAGAGTTGCCTATACAGATGCAGTGTGAGCACCATACACTGATACAGGTGTCTGTAAACAGGTGTCCTTTAACCCTCTAATCCGCAGGCTGCAAATCTAGCAGTTGTTTTGTATAGGTTCATATTTTGTCTTTATCTTCAGAACGGTAAATGCTAGAAACAAAATGTGTTACATTACATGACATAACACCGAAGAGATTGGTAAATGGCTTGTGTTTTTTGACATAGCAGCGGCTATACAAGACAATGGCAAAATTGCCTTTTGTTTTTATTTGAACTCAGAAAAGTTAGTCAAGGCATAAAGGAATCAAAATGCTTTTCAAATAAAACTATTTTACCATCTTTTACATAATAAAAAAACACTAGCATAGTAGGTGTTTATTATTGTATTGCATTTTAAAAACATTAACAGTAAGTCAAGTGTTTCCAAAATATTTTATGATATTATCCTAATTTTAGCTGAGAGGGTGCTGATTTCAGAGACACTTGATGGTAGCTATTACAGAAATGCTTTTAGAAGCCATTATATGAAAGTCAAAAGAGCCTTGGAGTTCAGAGGGTTAAAATACATCATGTAATCAATGTAGCAAACTACCAGGTGTTATTTCTTTCCTATCAGCATTGCAACATGTGCTTAAGACAGATTTAGCCATTAAAGTAAATCATGTCTATGGCTGAGTCAGCCGTGCACCAATCAGAACACAGCCAGTCTGTGCCAAGTACTGCGTGGAGCACCAGGACCCACCTCTCCCAGGTAGCAGATCTGCTTGTGGGCCACCTCGACAAACACCTCGATAATGAGGTTGATGGTCTCTGGAGTGTTGCGGTACACCTGGGAACCACATGACAGGAACAATAACAGTATGTAATGCATACATCTCAAGTCATTTACCTGCTATACAGCATATCCCATTTCATTAATTGACTTCATGTTCTAAAACTGTGCAATATATTAGTCCATGAGCTACACAGGGAATGGAACACCCAACTCTGGCCTAGTGCCTTGCTCCCTAGCCCAGGGCAACAGGCTATTTCCACCCTCACCTCCATGAGGCCGATGCAGCTGGACAGGAAGTCCATCAGGAAGGAGAAGAGCGAGGCCACGTTGTCGATCTGCGTTGCCTCAGCGATGCCACACAGGGCCTCCAGCGTGGCGACGATCTCCTGCTTGACCGCCTCCTCCTGGCTGATCTGGGCAAAGTTCTCCTGGTTGATGAGGTTGAGGAAGCGTTGCTGCAGGGGCTGCAACACCTGGGGAGGGGCATGGTTTCAATAAAGCTCAACAGTACATGCTGTCAGCTTGCACTGGCCTAATGACCGTCATGGCCATGGCCTACTGCATTCTGCCATTACATACCTCCTTCAGGTGAAGCTGTGGCTGCTACTAACATCTGTATACCGTGTACTCTGGTAGTGCTGTCAAACAGACTGTTCTTTATAAAGAGACCAGCCCATTCAACACTGAGCGGAACCCTCTTGACTACATAGCCTGGTGTGTGTGTGCATGCTCACCTCGGCCCAGTACTGCTGCTTGGTATCTGCGTCCATGTGGGCGAAGCCCCCCAGGACCAGAGCCTTCATCAGCGTGCGCTGCACTGGGCTGGAAAGCAGGTGCAGAGGTGGGCTGCGGCTGGCAAACTGCTTGGCTAGGTTCCACCAGTTCTCACACTGGATCACTATGTTAGCCCTGGAGGGAGGGAATGGAACCTCTAAACAACAGCTTCACTGCTGGTAAAGGTGCTGTTTTGTCAAAGCACCACATGGGGGAGTCGGGAGGTATGGCTGGAAGGGCCACAATACAAATGATTCAAATGGAGGAACTATTTTGTTTGACCTCTCTCTCTTTTCCACCAGCGTCACCAGGAGCTCTACGGTGTCGTTTGCCAGCTCTGCCTCGGCACTCCACACAGACAAGTTGTTGATCACCTTCTCCAACAGGTATCCTACAATCCACTGGGCCCCCTCGGTGTCAGCGCCAAACGCTGTGATCAGAGGCATGCTGATCTGAGAAAGGACAGAGATGAACAACACACGTACTGGGATGGCTTTATATCCTGCTCTTCTGACCAGGAGACTTTCACCACCCACCATACACTACAACAAAAACTAATTATTTTATAGTGATAGTCACAATAACAATATATTGTCCCAGAAATAATCATGATAAATGATATTCGTAATTTTAAGAGCATTTTATGCAACTAATATAATGATAATAAAGAATAATTAAATTACTTTATTAAGATTATTCATACTCTAAACACAATGCCTGTAGAGTCCAGCCAGCAGTTAATGTACGGTCAATTTCTAATTTTTAGATATAACTCCTCAACATTGTTGTTGATAAAAAAAAGGAAAAAAAGACAGTGGTAAAATGAAAAGTCAACGTAAATCTAAAGGAAAGAGGACGTTTAGCTGCCCGAACACAGGAACATTTACTGTTTACTCTACACATCACGCGTCGCCTAAACTTTGCGTCATCAATACATAGATACAACACACTTGTCAACATGTCCTGGTAAGGTCTGGCTGTAAACTACATTAACTAGGGGAAATTCAATCTTAATGGGAGTGGTGCCATTTTGTACAGGCAGAGCAAAATTAGTGTTTTAGGATGAAAGTGACCCAGTTCAAATATGTTTAGAAGATCGTTACAGTTTGTGAGTAAGTAGAGTGCCTAGTAATGCGAACACACATTAATAAAACGGTAGAATGTCAACTAACTATAATCATATCCGAGGTTTGCTTACATTCCCATGTTTCCATTTGTAGATCATTAGAACTCGTAAACAGTGGTGTTCTGCTATTGTCATGAGGCATCAATTGGTTTTTTTATGATTGTTAAATCAATGTAATTACTTAGCCAAGTATTAAAAATAAACCTTTAGGCAAATATAACAAATACCTTATTTTTGAATTTATTCTTACAAATGTAGTTGGCTGGAATTTGCAGTCTGGAAAAAACACCTATTTAGCCTCAAGGAACACTTTATCGCCTGTCACTGTATGCTGTGTGTGTGGAGCACACACACAGGTCACAGGAGCAGCGCAACATGGCTGACGTTTTTATGTCAGCAACACACGTGTAAACAATATTATCAAGGTCTGAAAAATGATCATGAGTGGTGGTAGTAATGATGGTGGTAGTAATGATTGCATTTTAAATGTAAAGTGTAACTGCACACTAAAATGTGTTTTTGAGCTGTAAACTAAGAAAGATGATTGATCTGTGATGAGACACATTGACACATGTTGTTAATATTAACAGAATTCACGTTTTTATAAAAATCTGCATTTTATGGGCTGAAAACAGAACTACACGTCATATCTGTTATAAATCACGCCAGGACATGGCTGCTTTTAATCAGTATTTAGTCTGCTCATACGTCATCAAATTTAAATGTTAATGGGGGTCCCCCTCTCAGCTCCATGACACATTTTTCAAATTTGTAGTGGGTGGAGTCAGGCTCAGAGCTGGGGTGCAGACAGTTACACTTTAATGCAAATTGTTGGGATGCACAACTAACAAACCCTTTGCAGCTGGGTTTGTGCATTCAAGTGATTGACAGGCAAGATAGACTTGCCAAATAAATCAGAGAAAAGAGGCCCTAATATAAATTCAGTGATGGGCAGTGATGTGTGGGCCGGATCATCGGCCATGTGGTTCTGGGAGCGGGTCATTGGACACTGGTGTAGTGTGGGTTGGGTGGGTGGATTATCTTTCCCCGGT
>JAODLL010028899.1:0-23646 GCA_026546735.1 Forbesichthys agassizii | reverse complement strand
ATCTATCTATCTATCTATCTATCTATCTATCTATCTATCTATCTATCTATCTATCTATCTATCTATCTATCTTGTCTTGGCCCAGGGGCTCAAAATAGATCAAATATAACATTCCCCTTATCAGCCCCTCTTCCTCTGAGGCGAGAACACACGTCTTCAGCTGTGGCCCCCTAGGGCTTATTTGAAGTACTACAAGGAAGGGGGCTGAGGACTGATCCATGTATAATTTCTCAAGTCTCTCAAGTTCAGTGGTTGAATAAATAGTGGAAATTGTCATTTTGATGCTCACTTTGTATTCATATCAATATAATTAACATGTGTTGATGTAATTCCTCCTGTAATAAAACCTTACAAGGTGTAGCACAATCACAGAGCATGCTAGCATATTGCTGTGTGTAACGTAAATACATTCAGTCATTTTAAAATGTAAGAGGGGCCCCTTAACATGTATCCAGGAAGTGGGGGTCCAGCTAGGTCTGTTCTCCGACTATATTAGATGCAGACTCTGTAGTCGACATGTTTGCACATGAAACCATTAAATAAGTAATTTAAAAATACCTATACACACACACACACCACAGTACATAATTACATAATAGTAGCACATATTATAGTAGTATATATATATATATATATATATATATATATACAGGCAGACAAGCAGGCATGCAGACAGACAGACAGACAGAAAGAGCAGTCATGCCATCCTGTGTATTATCGGTGTATCCCGATATGCAAATGAGGGCACGATCCCGCTGTATGCAAATGAGGTGGGCCGGCGGGCCTGGGCTCGCACCCCGAAATTCAAATGAGCCTCAAATGTCCCCTGTGGCCTCCCGTAGTCCAACAACAAGGTAATGGGAAGGCCTCACCACCCACTCACCCAGCACCCCCCCTCCCCCATTCTCCCTCCTGCCGGGTCTTCCATGGCCTCATCCTGTCTGTCCTCTTCTCCGAAGAGCATCGCTGCCTTAATCCCATTACACGTATGGATACCAGCTGGAGGGGAGAGAGACATAGAGAGAGACAGAGAGAGAGAGAGAGGGGGGGGGGGAGAAAGAGAGGTGGAAGGAGAGAGGGTGTTTGTGTTGGGGTACGTAGGAGTAACTGTATCTCCATCTTCACAGTCCCCAGCTGTAATGCAATGCAATCATTTGTTGAAGGCTAATGCTAAAGGAATGCTATAGCCGTTAGCTTAAACGTGGAGACAAAGGCAGAAGACCATTCTGAGCCCGGACCCCACTATGAACCATTCCTAATATATAACAACATGTAATAGCAAAAGAATATACCAGAAGAACCCCATAACCACAGTATAAAAAATGCATGTCGCATTTCATTAAAGTCAATGAAACGTGATTGTGTTTTACTTTACCAAGCCATCTCGCAAACCCCCGGAAATGCATCTCATGACCCCACAGGAGGGGTCGCGACCCCCTGCTTTGACAACTCACTGGACACTGATGGGTCCAATGTGGCTCCTGAAGACTTCAAGCGGAAAGAAAATAAACAAGGCTTTTGATCACAAAGGGCCCATTCACTTTCTCTCCCCTCCCCCCATCGTTACCCCCCCGCAGAAAATATCCTTTCCCTTTGCAGTAAACACACCAGCAGCGACTGTCACTGAGGCCTGGCCAAGAAATAGGCCGACAGACAGACAGAAAGATAGACAGACAATGTGTCTAGACAGACAGACAGACAGACAGATACACCATACGTACAGTAAGGACAGGGCCATGGTGAGGAGCTTATCGTCAGCACAGCGAGGACACACACACACACTTTGACCACATACACACTCCATGGTGTGGTACTGATTTTCCGCTGTGTGTGTGCGTGTGTGTGTGCGTATACTATATAGAACCTATAACTAAAAACATGTTTTTGCAATACAAGTCCCACTTCACATACGTTAGTTAAGTAGCATACTGTATTTGTAGAGACAACGTGACTGCTTCTCTGTGTATGTGTGTGTGTGTGTGAGCACTATTCAGCTAGGGTGTGGCTGGGTTACCATTTGCCACCCCCCTCCTTTTCCCTACTCCTCCGGGCCTATTTTCCATGATAAAACACCAGATCTCCTAAGCTACAGAGCTAATAAAACCTAGTATAGCTATACTAGCTTGCTAGCACTAGCACACATCCGCGTGTGAGACACAGATAGGTATAATATGCCCATGTTGTTTTGTACTAGCAGTCTATTAGAGAAAGCTCTGTTAAGGCCCCGGGTTTGTAGAGAGACCCTACAGCCAGTATGTTGTCATTAACAAAAACACATTGCCTATTCCCTTATATTACACCCTGGCCTCCAGTATGCTAAACAGCCGACATGTTTATTATTATTTTCTCTCACTCTGTGTGTGTGTGTGTGTGTGTGTGTGTGTGTGTGTGTGTGTGTGTGTGTGTGTGTGTGTGTGTTTAATCATTCACCAATTCACTGATTAGGGTAATTAACACAACCACTAATAAACTGTGACTGAATCCAGTGATCAATTAGTCCCAATCACCCTGCCAGTTCACACCTATGTAGCTGGCATCCCCCCTGTTGAGCTTTTTGTTAACAAGCCTTTTCACACAGCACATAAGGGACCCCCCCCCCCACTACATAGTTGGATGTTTGCTGCTGTTAACAGCAGCCTACTTATTTCCATATACAGTATATGCTATAGGCTAAATACACATATATGGCTTCTCACAAACCAGTCCTACAGGATAGTAGGCAGACAGAGAGGCAGACAGACCTTCGCTTCCCTATTGCCCCTGTTATAGGTCACTCGGGAGCTATTGATCATGCGTCAATACGTCCTCCCATGAGAGCGACAACAACAATTCCGCAGCAGCATGTCGACTGGAATCCAGGCTTCTTCGTGGACGGTGCGTGCATGTCCGAACACGTAGGCCTATACCCAACGCATGGTGAATAGAGGTGCAACGTCTATATTTTACACAGTGCACAGCCGTGCGTGCATAGTGACGCCTTTATCGGGCAGGCTACAGATTGAAAAAAAGGTAAGACAGGACAGTTAATTAATCTATAATACACAGAGGTAAATACGAGGGAATACATGTAATAAGAAAACAACTGGAATAAAACATTTGGTGAAATGTATATATACATTTTAAATAAGACAGAAGGATGTGCGTCTCTGCTGTGCTGTGTGTTATTGACCTGCACCGTCCGTGTGTGGCCGTGCAGGTCAATAGCACCGTGTGAGTCCGCCCCACCCACCCCCATGCCGCGAACAGTGGTACTAATCACTGGTGCCTCTCCTCTGAGACCGCCGAACGGCCCCTCATTAACAAGGAAGAAAGCATTATGATGTTTAAAGGAGGTGTAGGCCATTGCGGCGGTTTAACAATGCTAATAACCGCTTGATCGGCCACTGGCGATGTTCTTTTATAATCCGTGTTAGATTTCAGACAGATACCTCCCACACACTCACGACACATCCCCGCTGAGACAAAGCACCTGTTGATCGCCCACCGCACAGTCGACTGGCGACTGTTTGGCTGCTGCCCGGGCGCAGTTTACAGGTAAACAGGGGTACCTCTCTCATCACCCGCGGCGGCCAACGAGTATCCACAGCAACGCCGAGCGACAAGTAGGCGTTGCATTCGGCTCTCACCCCCTCCCGCGTGGGCGGCCCCGTGTGGTAGAGAGAGAGCGAAACACGACACCCCGACAGAGTGAGAGGGGGGTGGGGGGGGTGGCCCGGGGGTTGAATACGAACTCAACTGAGTGAGTGGAAAAGTCTCCGCTGGAGTGAGTGAGTGAGTGAGTCCATTTTGAGTTGAGACTTTTGTGCTCCCTGCCACTGAGGATGAGGTGTTGGAGGAGACCATGCGACTTGCTAGCGGGCGGGCTCGACGTTTAGATCCGCGTCGACTACATTCCCTCGCTCCGTCCGTGCGACCGCTGGATTTTCCCGAGGCCAGAGCACAACTTTTCTCGTCGCGATAACACTTATCAGAGAGCACACAAACCAACGCGACACAAGAACGTCGAGGTTGGTGAATTACGGTGTCAACGCACACCGAACTCTCGTGTGTTCCCGCACCGGTGCTGCTACTTTCGAGAGAAAGAGTCCGGACTCTTTGAGCGCAGGCCACTCGGGGGACTTGCTCGAACAACACCGGAGGAGTGGGTGTCACACAGCTAACAGTAACTTCACCAGCTAGCTCCCAGGCTAGCTGAAGTTGCCGACCGACGGGGAAGTGAATAGACCAGAGTCCCGGCCAACCGACATGAAAACCCCGGGGGACACGGGTGAGTCGATACACAGTAATGATACACTTCACACAGGACGGGACTGTTGTTAATATTACAAGAAACTACGGTCCCTAGCTTTGAAGCTAACTGATTAGCCCGCTAACTCCCCTTGCGCTGCTCCGGAGAAAGTGTGACAAATTATGGCGCTGGAATGGATTCATCTTTCTTTCTTGTCATTGTTAAGACCAACGTGTAAACTCATCCTTACTCTCGACCTACTTTTATTAGCTACTCCAAAACGAATTGGAGCACACTTGAAATCGATCGTATTTGCATTCTACACTAAGTTTGTTAGTTTAGTTTTAAGTTATCTTGTGGCCCAGACTATCCAGTAGAACGTGAAAACATCCCACGATGGAACGAACGTTTTGTGTTTACAAGTTTCGTGGGAGTTGTCGCATTTTAGCTAATAGCCTGTAAAACTTAAACAGCGTATTGATGAGACCGACTGGTTATCTATATGAAACCTTTGTATCCATCCATTAAAGTTGGATATTTTAACTCTGTATATGAATTGCAAAACAGATTACACGAGCCACCACGGTTTTAGATTATTTGTTGGAATGGAGCGTTATTACTGTTAATATTCATATTAGGCATGCTTGTTGCAACCAAGCCTGATGTTTGATGCGTACACAGTTGTTTTTGTTAATTAAAATTGAAAGCATAACAATCACACTATAATTCTTATTTTTGTACTATACTGTTTGATCTAAACTCTGTTATAAATGAAGAAAAAGTTCCACTAACTATAATGGAGCCACATCACACCGCTATGCAACTATCACAAATGTATTTAATGTGTATTTAAATGTTTTCCCTACTTACTTTAATTTAAACATTATGTTAAATTAAGTGAATGTTGCTCTGTAATCGCGAGTAATTTTAACTAAATATTTTGTAGATGTTAAGTAATAGGCTACCTGAAAGTTAGATAATCTCAATATGATTACAGGGTAAACAGTCTCTAGATTCTAGGTCTACATTGTGTCCCACCAGATGTATTTGTCATAACTATAGATTTACTAACCAGACAGTCTGACACAATGTAAATTGGGGGTCTTTGGGTGCAATAACCTAAGAAACCACTTCTGAGTTTGGTATACCATAATAAACATATTTGTTCACCTGCACAAGATGGTGAACACAAAAATAACAACAAATATACACACTTGGCAGTTTTCACATGTAAAGCATTATTTTGTTTCTGTGGGTGGTTCTATTATGAGTCATATTCTGTTTTATGTTCCTAATTCCACTTATGATCAGATTAGTAATATTATGATGCCACTTCCTTTTAGGTTTGGAAAGTAGATGGTCCTGTATTGTCAGTGGGTCACGCAACAGATAACCCCCCTCCCCCACCACCACCCCTGGTTATTACAGTAATTTGTGGTGTCTTTCTGTTGCCAGGCCTGCATTCTGCCTATTGTTGACCAGACCTCTTATCTGTGGGTCTGTACGGCTATTTCAGACATTTTACCATGAAATTCCTTCTTTTCTTCCCAGTGTTCAGTGATATTCAGATTGTTTCAGCAGATTCTTGTACCATCCCATCTATTTATAATAGTCTCCTTATTTTGCACTTGGCCAACAATAATTATTATTTTCTCAAATCACACTTCTATATAAGTGGAGCTGGGGATTAAAAATGGAAGGAATTTATGACTAAAATCATGTTTAGATTGGATTTTAACCCACAAACATGTAAATGCCTGATAAAACATGCACATTCATTTATAAAATACATCTCGTCACATTCAAATTGTCAGATGTTTTAGACCTTTTGTGTTGTTCTGTTGACGCATGTTTGTGAATATTATTATGCTTCTAAATAGGAAATCTGACATTTATCTTGGGAAACAGCAGCTTGCTACCGATGACTCACCGTACCTTTGATTGGCTTTCATAATAACTGTAAAATCTCTAGCCTGTGGATTTTGATTAAGAAATTAAAGCGGTATAATAGCAGCAATTTTATTTTAATTGGAAATTAATCAAAATTTGTACATCACATGTAATAAAATTGGATCCCCTAGAATCCTGTTTGCTTATCCAAGTATCCATTAGTCATTCCATGCATTCTCTCTCTCTCTCTCTCTCTCTCTCTCTTTCTCTCTCTCTCTCTCTCTCTCTCTCTCTCTCTCTCTCTCTCTTATAGAAAGTAAGTGTATGTTAAGCCCTCTCTCTCTCCAGCAGGAAGTCAGCAGTCTGGCCCCACCAGCTTCAATTTTCCACTTGTATTGCTCCTTGTATCAACATCACACCACGCTGGTGACGTCACAGCCACACAAATGACACGGCCAGGCCACTGAGCTGTGTGTGTGTGTGTGTGTGTGCGCGCACGTGCGTGTGTTAGACAGATAACTGTGTGTGTGTGCGTGCACGTGTGTAGTAGAGAAAGGAGCCACACATGAGTGACGAGCCAGTGTGGGTCTGCCTGCTCCAGGCCTGGATGCTGTTTATGGTGCTGTGGGTGTGTGTGTGTGTCCGTGTGCACGTGTGCGTGCGTGCGTGTGTGTGTGTGTGTGTGTGCGTACGCCCACGTGTCAGTCACCACTGCCTGCTGTTGATGTGGCCCAGCTGTATTTACAACATGGCGACCGTTTGCCGTTCACCGACGGGCACCAAATTGCGCTTGAGGAAGACCATTTGTCAGTGGGAAGTTGAGTCAGCACCGCTGTAATAGCAGCCAGAAGGCAGGACTAGACATCTACGCAAGCCCTAGCAGCCATAATAACACGGGCGAGAGTGAGACGCCAAGAATACAACCCTCAGCTAATGAGCAGAGAGCCTAATTGGCGGCACAAGAGGGCACTGTCTGTTTCCCTTGAGGAAATGGCTGGTCCGACCTGCATTGCTAATGTAGTGTGAGTGCAGTGTTTACTGCACACATACACGGGAATGTTACCGCGAGGCCGGCTTGGGGATTTGTCTCGTGGAATGTTGAACAAAAGGTCGACGGCTGCTGCGGAGCTACTGGCTAATGGACTAAAACATAGACTTGTTTTTACCATTAAAGATGGAGTTAGCGTGCGTTTGTAAGGTAAACCTTAGTCAATTTTAGCAGATGTATACTCTCCGCTAGCTGCATGTTCAGTGCGGGGGGGTCAACACTGCCCTCCGTCAGTAAATGGATAAACAGAGGGGTGCAGACCGCACCATACAACAATATTCCAGCCTTGGCAGTATGTGAGGGGCGGGACCTATGAGGTAGCACCTTATGGCATTGCAGGGAGAGATATTGTTTTTGTTTTATCCAAATATCCACCGTCTTTCCTCCAGAATGCCTGAATCCACCTTTGAATTACATTTAAGAAAATAACACATTTTCCTTTAACAAAAGGTTGCGTGTACTAGTACGTAAAATAAAAAAGCCCAAATGCTTTTACAGACACATCTGTACACTAATAAAAGCAACCAGCTAATCGCTATAAGCATAAATATAAACGACACACCAGACAAGAAAACGAAGCACACATCTTTCCCCTGTTCTCCCTGCCATAACGACCGCCATCCACGGCAATGACCCCAGTCACACAGCCCCCGATGGCCGGTGATCGCCAGCCGGGACACGCCTTGTCGTCTGGAAACATCGCCGCAGAGTGATGTCGGCGCTTCTCCCGCGTGTAATTAAGAGGCTGCTGTTGGCACCGGCTTTTCAGTGTTTACCACGCGACCTTTGACCCCCGATGTGTGTTGGGCGCCATGGAAGGCCTCTTTTCCTGGAGGAAGGTGTGTGTGTGCGTGTGTGCATGCATGCGTGTGTGTGCGTGCGTGTGTGCGTGTGTGCACATGCTGCCTGCAGAGAGCCAGCAGAAGAGCAAACAGTCTGTCTGAGCCTGGCAATGTTGGACAAACAAAGGACGCGAGACCTCCGTGCAAAGGAAAGCCTGCGCGTCCAAATCGGTGTAGGTTGACATGTAACCCTTAGCTCGCGTTACAGTTGATGGTTATAGTTGCACTTCTGTTACAGTAGCTGTCCATAGTGGTGTCAAAATCTGGACTAAGAGGCTCTTTGTCCCTGTTTTCACACTTTTTGCAAACGGAAGAATTACGTTTAATTCCATTTGTTAGGGAAGGAAGTAATGTTAAGCGTTCATGATGTGTGTTAATCTCTCCAAATGGATTAGGACCTTACCCAGCTATCTCCATAACACCTAAAAGGTGTGACCACCCCAAAGCGAGGCGAGCACTATCACCAAGCCAAAGATCTCACACTTTAATTACAGACATACAGTACAAACAGCAAAACTACTTTGGTGTAGTTTTTCAACGGATTCCCCAGTATGAGTTTAATGTCCGATTTGGTAAGCGTTATGTAATTGATCAATGTGCATGTCAATAACTATACCTCTCAAGTAGACTGGTCTGAACTCTTGATGCAGTTAGCCAAGGTTGTGTCCCAGACTTTCGTAATACAAGTGCATTTACCCTTTCAGGATCCAAAACGTTAACGGGTTCTGGAAGCAAAACAGGGTTCCTGAATTTTGGGTCCCAGCAAAATACTCATCGGGAATATGGGCTCTAAACGTAGGGCCCGCTATTAAAGGCAGGGTCAGTCATTCTCCAGACTGCTTGCTAACTTTGAGCTCAAATCAAAACCATATCCCTCAGAAAGCCCTGACACCCACCCCCCCCACCCCCCCCCCACACACACACACACACATTGGAAGCGCATTGCAAAGCCAAGAGGCATAACCACTCACATTGTTGTTGTGAGTGGGTATGCACCACTTTCATCATGGTCTGTGTAGACGTAGCGCATTGTTGTTTCAGCACACACAGAGAAAGGTAAGATAGACACACAAAGTTAGCTTACAATGACCGTACTAGCTGACTGCACCTTTAGCGCCTGAGGTATCACTCATGGAGGCAAATGAAACGGACCGTGTTGTGGCTAGGTCGGTCTGTCTGCGGGCAGGCTGGCTGTGGGAGAACTGGGACAGACCGTTGTCTGTCTGTCTTACCGTATTCTGTTGTGTCTGGCCTCATGTGGGCCTGGTGGGAACTTGAATGTCTTTCTGACGCGGTCACAATTTGTGGGTGTGTGTGTAGCGTAATCTGGTGTGATTGTGTGTGTGTGTGTGTGCATGGTAGTGTAATCTGGTGTGTTTGTGCATGCCAGTGAACTAGTGTAATCTGGTGTGATTGTGTGGTGTGTGTGCACGACTGCACGTGTTGGCCTTTGTGTTTAAAGCTAATGTTTGTGTTCTGTGATACTCCTTGAACAGAACAGGTCAGCACGCCCCCCCCCCCACCCTCACACACACACACACACCTTCTTCTCCCCATTTCTCTCTCACTAATATGTACACACACACACACACACACACAACCGACAGGCCACTGCATCATATATATCTCACCTCTGGGCAGATCAATCTCCAGATGGGTCTATTGAGTGGTAGATGAAGGGTTAGTGTTTATTTAAGACTTACTTGTTTAAAATCCCACAGTCCCCCTTTTTCCTTTCCCAGGATTACGCTCCCTCCGTTTAGGAGGGTTTATGCTCACCTTCAGCGTGTTAGAATGAGTTCAACCGGTTCTTGGATGCTCTGTTGGGATCTGTGTGTGTGGCGGGAGGGGGAAGGGGGGGGGCTTTGTAGGTCTTGTGGTCTTTTGTAGATTGCTTCAAAGGGTGTTGGTGATAAGAACAGCAGAGCATGACCCGGTCATCGCTCTCTGCCTTTTCTCTGACCTTCTACCCTCGTTCTCTATCTTCCCTAGAATACACACACGCTCCATAGCAGTACAGTGGGCCTCTTTTCAAGTTTCTATCTTTATTTAATATCTAACGTCCTCATATCCCTGAGACAAATGGTAAATGAAGTGATTGATCCCAGAATCCCAATCAGTTGGAATAAGAAAATAGCAAGAATCAATAGCTGCACTGCCAGCAGGGCGGGCGAGGTCGTCTGGAGATATTTCTTAGGATGAACCTCTTGAGATGAATCATCTCATTTCCAAGAGGGCCCTAGACACACACACACACAAAAGCAAAACAACACAATTACATAAAGACAAACGCTCTCCAAGCCAACCACGGACTCCCCTAAAATACATAAAGTACATACAGTATACTGTGTGCACATAGCCTATCCATATAATTATATATTATATGAACCTTCATATTGTCAGTAAGGTGTTGAGTTGTCCAGTGCAGAATTAGAAGCAGGAGCAGGTTGTTTGAAGATAAGTTAAAAGCGTATAGAGGTGAAAGGACTGTTTGTCGTTCATCTCTCTCCTACACCTTCCGGTATGACATAGCGTTGCATCTCGGTTTCAGTCAAACCCGAAAGTCACTCAACCCCACAGTCTGTTCTACTATACAGGCTAGGTTTATTAGGGGGTTTCGGACCCCCTGTGTGCCACATAAATGGCCCGGTGTCTGGTTTCCATTAACGCGCTCGCTCACACACACGCTCGCACACGCTTCTAATTTTCTCGCGTTGGACTGACCTGCCCGCGAGCGACTGCGTTCATTTGGGCCGCCGTCTCCCTTGTGGTGACGCTGGCAGGCCTCCATCTTTCATGTTTTTACGCACAGAACGAGCCACTCAGTCTGCCGTCGGGAGGATCCAGCTCTAATTCAATAGATGGAAGGGGGGGGGGGGGGTGTGGTGGTGGAGGGGGATCGGGAGCGCCGTGGCTTTGCCAGCGAGGAAAGATTGACTAACCCCGCCGAGACGTGACACATGTAGAATGTCTCGCGCTGAAACGTCTTACAGGCTTCTTTTTTAAACAAAATATCATGCGCTTAAGCCAGCACACTTGCTCCTTGGGGAACCTCAGGCTGAGAGCACTAAGCTTAAAGGTATAGTCCGCTATTTCAAGATAATTGTAAGCTAATACACTTTGTGTCATATTAACCAATATTTCCTGGTATTTTGCTATCTTAGCTAGAATATTCTACACATCCCGGGCTTCGTAGGAACATAAACAAAGTGGGGAACACAGCTTGCAACAACAAAGCCGCAGTACTATGCTATGCTTCACAATGCATTTCAATGTGTGGAGCGGCACTGTGGAGGGATATTGTTTTGATTTTAGCTTGAAGTTAGCAAGCGTTCTCGATTATAACTAACCCTGCCTTTTAAAGCGTGCTGAAGGAAACAGCCTCAAAGACTCCCTTTCCGTCCATCAGCACAAAGGTACATAAGCCAACTCTGTGCTGAACGTCTTATACATACTGTAAGCTTGTAAACGCTTCAGGAAGAAGATTTTTCATTGGCTGTTAATCTTGCCACTCGCTCACAAGTCTCTATTCGTAATTCCGGTGTGACGTGAATTGCAGTGCTTAATTTCCATTAATTTTAAGCAGTAACCAAATCCTAATTATTCAACAGATTTACAAGACCTGCAAACTTCCAGACTAGTCTTGTTTCGTTTCCTGGTGAGTTCCTCAGTGTAAGTTTACTGTCCGACTTGGTCAGTGAGTTACGTAGTTCATCGTGCATGTCAGTTAAAATACCTCCCCTAGTTTAATGTGTAAACTAGGGGTATGTTCAGAATTGTCAAGTTTTCCATTTGCTTTGTGTTCGCCACAATCATTTGCGAACAAAAGCAAACGGTCTGAGGAGGTGGTTCTCGGTGACGGTTTAAATCTTATATTTTACACAAACGGTTCAGTAATTCATGTTCAAAGCAAACATGTTCTCTTCGAACCATCGCCAATTCTGAACGCACCGTAGATGTTTGTCCGCACCGTTTTCTAGATAAAACACGTTACCAAGCATGTCCCCAAATGATAAGACTACAAGGCACACAAAGGCGCCGGCACTTTATGAACCGTGACGGCTTTTCGTCTGTTTATTCCCCCCCCCGACTTTCCAGGGTTCTTTGTTTTTACTATATGCTCGCAAGTCGTATTCGTCCGTGTGGAAAGATGCCTAAAGCAAAGCGGCTGTAGAGTAGATGAAGGGAAGTGATTGGCTGGGTCTAATGCACAGGCTGACTCATCTACATCGGTGGTGTTTGAGTGACTGACCTATTTCAGGCTGTGGTGGCAGCTGTGTGTATCTGACGTAGCTTCATCATCCAACATCTGAAGTCACCAAGCTCTCGGCACTCTCTTGGCCTCCGTGTGTGTGTGCGCATGTGTGTGTGTGCATGTGTGCTTTGGAGGAAAATGAAAGTAGTCTGGTGATGAGACCACAACACAGTCAGAAACCATATTGAAATGGAGTAGTACTCTTTTCTGTAGCTCACTTTGAAAATCTCAGTTTCTCATTAAAGTACATATCCCCCCCCCTCCCCTTTCCCACACCCCAATTCCCTTCCCACCAAATTGGCTCTCCAACAACCTCACCCGTGTCAATTTGAACTAGCTACCAACCAAAATGAACCTAAGCTGTGCCGTTTTAGACTGCAGCTGGCGTAAATTATGCTGCCATCTGTAATGAAGTGCCCTGCAACATGAGCATCTTCTTCCTTGTGGCCCGGTTGGATACTCCACACCATCCCAGAAACTGAAAGAGCTACCATGCCATGGTCTCCTGCACGGTTTGTTCGGGTGAGGTGGAGGTTGCAACCAGAGCCATGTAGAAGAAAAAGTCGCACCAACGGAAGTTTGGCATTTTCAAGGGTCGCGTGGTTCATGGAGACGCAAATCAGTTCCAGGAAGTGCTTGTTGGGCATTTAGAATCAACAAATACAGAGAATACAGATACATAACTGTAGTTTATGATAATTTGTAGTCAGTAAATGCATCAATTTACATTTACAATATAATTTGTGTCACTTTTAGTATTTGCGGTTAACTTCTGGTTAGAACGGTTCCACGTTCTGCCATTGCTGTGCAGGAGGTAAGCTAGAGAGGTGTCTGTGGGGTTAGGGTGGTACAGGCAGCTATTGTAAGATAATACACTTTTTGTCAAATTCACCAAATATCTCCTCTTCATTTCACCATCTTACCGTTCTCTGTGTGTGCTGAAAAAACATTCTGGTACTTCTACACAGCCTCGGCCCCGTACATATAGGAACATAAATTAACTGGTAAACACCTCTCAAACCCAACCCCTTCCCCAAAAAAGCAAATCATCTGTTTTATAACAGATTTTTATACCATATTTTGAGGCAAGGTCACAAAACGTTTTAAGCAATTTATATCAGGTTTGACTTGCGATGGTATACATGCAGTTTTTATGTCCACAATTTTACTATCATTTAAAGTGACATTATGGCTCTCCCCACATTTATTTAGATATGGTCTTCCTAAATAACTACCCAGGGGTGTTTCTAAGATAGCTGCGAGTGTCCAGGCCTGCCTTTAATTTAATGGATACTGTTGAGCTGCAGATCAGGAAGAACTTTCTTCTCCTGTAAGATCTCTAGTTTAGGCTATAGGTGTCTGTATACCTGGACGTGTTCATTTGTGCATAATCTGTGCACGTTTTGGCGGACAAAACAAACGTGCTTAATTATTACAAATTTTATTTCGTTTTTTTTTTCTTCTCAAAATGCTTGTATTCATATACTCGTTATACGGGGCGACATCTTCGCTGATCGCCTGGCTGTCTGCAAGGTGGCTCGCAGGCCGGGCCTTCGCCTTGTCAAAGATTAGGGCAGCTTGAGTGCCTCGGTCATAGCAGAGATGGTGTACACACTGGGAAGCCTTCCCTATGTGTACACCATTAAGCATTCCCAGTGCAGTTCAAGGGTTGGCCGTTGTTGTGAGGAATGGTGACCATGCGAGATAGGAGCGGAACATGCCTGTTGTGAGTCTAAAGTTTGAATCCCTCATCAGGCCAGCATGTCTTTCATTTAGAGAGAGACAGCAGTGAGGTAGTCTGGTCTTTAGCAGCCAAGATGCCCAGCTGCAGCAGTCACTTCTCGTGACAACGAATGCCAAAATGTTGTTTTCCAAACAGAAAGTTATAATGAATGCCAAAACGCCCAATTATGTGCTTTCCAACTCTTATCAGTTAAATGCGGACCCCTTTCAACAGGAACAGACTTCATGGAGAATTGTCCCCACACACCACAAAGGAACCCTGCATTTCCCCAAGTTTAACTAACAGTTTTGCCTCATTAGCCCTGTCGTGTGTGTCGTGTGTGTCGTGTGTGTGTGTGTCTCCCATTGTCTTAAATGCAGCCGACCTCTAGATTTCTTTCCGTCTTTCAGGAGGTTCGTTTGCAGACTGATTCACGCTCTCGCCTGCATCTCTGTCTCCTGTCTGGCTTTAAGTTGCCAGCTCCTTTGCTGTCAGACCCGTCCTATAGCGGTAATTATGAGATCAGCTCCGAGAAGGGTGGCGGTTCTTAAACGGCAGTTGGGAGTTTTTAAGTGCTCCCGACTGGCGTAATGAATCGGTATTAGCCTGTTTGTTGTGTTTTTGTCAATTGCTGTCTAGCTCTGCGTCGTGGTGTGTGAGATTTGGGACTTATCCGTTATCGAGGCTTTTTCTACTTTTGTATTTCATTGACTTGTATGAAGATATTTCTATTTTTATCACACATAACAAGGCGTGCCTAGTGAATATTCTTGTCTCTGTTGAAGCTGGTAGTCCGTATCGGTATAGAAACTCATTAAGGAGACAGGTTTTTGTTTTTTCAGGTTCATGCACTGTCGTGACCTTTCACCTCCACTGACGGTGAGACAGGTCTGACGTGGCATTGTAGGAGAGACTAACCATTTAGTCTCAGCCCCCCAGTGAAGAGAACATTGGCAGCTGCTTTGCTGTGTTTTTCGTAATGTTATGTGTTATTTAAAGGTATAGTCAGCTATTGCAAGCTACTTGTAAGCTAATATACTTCTTTTTGTCAAATTCAACAAATATCTCCTTGCATTCCACTATTTTACTGTACGATGATTTGGAACATAAAAACAAAATTGCGAACACCACTCACGACAACAAAAGGCATTTGGCTTTGCAATGCACGTGTTTCAGTGTGCGGGTCGGAGTTTCTGTTTAATTGAGCTCGAAGTTAGCAAGCGTTCATGAGAATGACTAGCCCTGCCTTTTAATTGTCGTAGCAGGTCATAGCTTGAAGTGTAGCATTGTGTCATTTATTAGGTTTTTCTTGTTTTCTTTGTATTGTTTCTCAAGTCAAGTGCGGTTTAACTGCTGCAAGAGCTCAGTTTGGCCTTTATACTTTTGCCTATCATGGCAGTGAAGTTTGTTTACGTAGCTCCTAATCACAGTATAGTCCCAAAGTCTCAACAGGTCGCATGATGTCGTACACAATAAGACGTGCGATCTACACAGCGTAGTAAAAACAAAGTTCTATTGTGCTGATGCGGGACTTTTTCAGACTTTAACAACGCACCAGTCCCGCTCAATCCCAGTGGAGGTTCCCCTCTTCCTGCTCGGTGCCCATTGATTTCCTGCGTTTCTGCGCCGGCTTGATCTCATCCTAGATAGGCCCGGGCCCCAATCCCCTTCCCCCCCACTCCACGGGTTCGGCAGTCCATGGGCCCCCACCGCTGTTGAGCTTCGGCCCATAACCCCCCCCCCCCTAACAACACACCACCTTCCCACAATCATTAGCTTGCAGACAGACACGGGCCGACCTTTTCCACCCTCTAAATATAGACCCACTGAAGAATAGCAGGAAGGGAGGGAAAAATAAATGCTGGTGGTGTGAGGAGGATTTAGGGGGGGGGGGGGTTATATATTTTTATATATATATATATATATATATATATATATATTAGAGGGAGCTGTGTGTAAAAGACCGGTTTTGTGAAGGGGAGGGGTTGTGTTTTGTAGGCCTCCCCAACACAATGCCACCGGCGATGACTATCTCTCACTAACGACACGATTCTGATCACGCTGACGTCGGCTGCAGTGACTTTATATACAAATGCACGTGCTGACGTCAGCCGGTGCGCCTAATAGAATGGCGGCCTGTGATCAAAATGACCGGCGTCCTCTTTGGCGCCTTGCAAAGATCCTGTTTCTCTTGGCAGGGACGAGGTTGGGAAAGCCCGGAATCGGCCCTGTCGTGCGTTAAGACACCTCCTGTCAGTCAAACCACCTGTTTGTCTGTCTTCGGTCGCCCCATGTCCCAACTCGCAAGTCACCCGGCATTTGTTGAAGTATAAGACTGTGAAAATATGTAACTAGTAAGACTACAAACCCCGTGTCGCGTTAAGTGTCACGACGTTTTCGTGCCACAATGCACAAGAGGAAGAGAGAATTGTTTTGTTTTGTGCGAGACGAAAGCTGTAGCTCACTGAGCGCTTGCACACAAAACTAAAGATTACTTTCTAGTTTCACAACAAATTGCAAAGTTCTTGACTTGAACAATTATCTTTTGCGCTCTATTGGGGCGTCTCTCTCTTCTTCGTGGCTCTGCAGGGCCAGGGGGCCTCTCTCCAACCTTCGTCTCCAACCTTCGTTGCCCCTGGTGATACGCCGCTCCTGTCTACGTCCTTGGGCTGCCTGCCACACAAATCACCTTTTTACTGTAATTGAATCATATTTTGTCTAGTTCGTCGTGACTCGGACGATTATTTTTAGAGACCCGGGCTTTTGTTGCTAGGAGACACGGTGTCTTCAGAGCACGAGGGAGCGAGGGAGGGACAGAACAAAACGATGGAAGAGAGAAAACAAGAGGAGATGTTGGCTGTGTGGGGTGGAGGGTGTGTGTGTGTGTGTGTGGGGTGTCAGCATTTGAAAGCTGAATGGCAGATCAACAGGCTATGAGTCAGCAGAGAGAGACACACACACACAGTGGGCATACATGGCAGCGATTCCTGTGTTCTTTGTGTGTACCATGCCCACGCACGAACCCACTGGCCTCTCTAAGAGCAGCTACTCTCGGTGTGTGTGTGTGTGTGCGTGCGTGCGTACATGCGTCAGTCATTTTAGCTCGCCCACTCTTAATGTAATCCCCTTGTTCACACAACCTGGGTGACCTGAATGTGCGCTCCCCAACCTTTTATTTTGACCCGGCCGTGCCCCTAAATTACATCAGCAGCAGCAGCCCTGGACGCCATTGACATTGTACGGAAGCCTTCCTCTCGAACGTGAAGATTGAATAAATCATATTAAATTAATAAATAAAAGTGTCACGCTCTCCTGACTGCCCGAGAAAGCATTTGTGTTCAGTATTTTCTATAACCTCTTCTTTAAAGGTGCCTATACGATATTTTAAACATGAATACAGCAGCAAACAACTGTTTACGTAAATACATAGTGGAGCAATAGTGTCCTGAACAGAGAGCAACACCACACTCCCATGACCTTCTAGTGGCAGAAGGTCATACTGTAACCTGCCTCCCGCCTCCCCAGCTTCATGCCAGCGCGTTGTTGCAGCAGCCTCTCGGCTCTTGTGTCTTTGAACGCCTGACCCGTCACCGCTGACAACGGCTTTATTGTCCGCTCTGTGAATAACATGCTCGCGCTTTATTAGTAATCTGCCGTCAAACTGTTATTATCAGCTCTGACGGGAAGACTCCCTGTGTTTGCATGTTCCCTCTCACAATAGCATGGAGTCAGAAATGAACGGTTTCTATTAGTCATCTGTTAATCTCTTTTTGTTTAAAGACTTTATGTGACTTGGAGTGACGCTGCATTATTGATGGCATCAAGTGCGGTAATTTGCGCCCGTCTTCGTGCCACATGCCTGTGTTTTGCTGGCGCCCAAAGGAACCACAATATCTTGAATTGTGAAAGGTCACCATTATGAAAATCCATTTCAGAAAACTGAACCCACATATATGCTGTGAATGCCCGGCTTTGGGCCTAAACCTTCACCTCTTGCATACTGTATAATGTATATGTGACCTAGAATAACTCACACAAACACCAGACAACCGGTCAGAATGGTCTTAGGTTCTGGGTGGGGGCGATATCTTCTATCAAAATATATTTAATGGTTTACAGTAATATAGACTAAAGCAGAAGACGGGCTATTAGAAACACAGAATATTACATGTTACAATGCATGTTAAAAGCAGAGATAATAATGCTATAATGTAGTTAGAAATGAGATAATACGCCTTCCCTGGCGGTGGATTTCCTTTTATCATTTATATCTCTATAACTGGTTTGTCTTGAGTGAGTGTTTTGTGCGTATTAGGTATAAAACAACCATCTGGCAATGACTGCTTTTTAGCGATCCAGTGAATGAAATCAAACAATGCCCAGTTTTATCTCACATATGTGTTGTGAGGGTATGAGGCCAGTATGCTGTTGAGCCCACAGACTGTGTATATAAATGGGAAAACACCCTCCGTGACGTCGCCATAGCTTTTCTCTGGTTGTCGCCATCTTTCCAGTACCTGACCCCGCCTGTAACGCCTGTTAGCGGGGTTCGAACCCGCGACATCCGGATCTCCTCACGCCCCGCTCTACCCACCGGAGTCAGTAAGGGTTAGGTGTCTTGCTCAGGGACACCTCGACTCTTGGTGAGGAGTTAGTGGGGTTCGAACCCGCGACATCCGGATCTCCTCACGCCCCGCTCTACCCACTGAAATGTGGGCGCACTCTGCAGACCTGACGGGAGATGTTTGCCTCGACTGTGTTCCGTGACTTGTTTGGCTGCCGTCAGTTATATCCCATCTCGTCACCGCAGGTTGGCTTAGTGGTGAAACCATTCTTGTGGTGATGCATCCTCTAGACACTGACCGCAATGTGCACTATGGGGACATAGGGGACAGGTTGTGGGTTTGAACCCCGGTGTTGACCTGTAAGCATCCATGAGCAAGAGGCCTAACCCTCTATCGCCCCAATCGTGGCACCCTGCATGTCAGCCATCACCATCGCCGGTGTGAATGTGTGTGTGAATGTGAGGCAACACTGTAAAGCCCTTTAAGTAAAAGCAGCTGTATAATTGAAGTCCATTTACCATGTTAAAAATGCCACCAGACTCGTGTTCTGCAGTGTCTTCATTATGACACTGGCGGTGTTGGGGCCTTTCTCCTATCATTGTTAACTTTTCCCCATAGCAGCTATTAGATACGGAGGCCTTTGTTCAGTGTGGGAAACTGATTTTGGCCTCTGTATTTAGGCTAGTGCGTTTAATGTGTTCCTCTGCTGCAACGTACACACTCTGCATTGTTGTAATGAGACCATATGTTTCCCACTCACTGCTTTCTCATCCTGATTGCCCTGGCACATCTGGTCCTAATGAGAAGTGTGCGTTTGTGTGTGTGTGTGTGTGTGTGTGTGTGTCAGTCAATCACTGTGGTATTTGGTCTGGCCTTGTGTTGAAATGTTGAGAGTTTTACTGTAACCCACTGCTTTACGATACAAAGCCTAAACTTTATTTACTGTTGGATGGTGTGTGTGTGTGTGTGTGTTTCGTAGTAGTCATAAAATCGGAGCCTATATTTTGTCTGCGGACGGTTCAAGGCCCCCTAGTTTATTGGCAGTAACCACTGATTCTAAAGCCTTGATAGCGATAGTGGTTAGGTCTCTGATAACATTCTGGTGTATGGGAACAGTCAGCGGTCTACTCTCCACGTCTACTGAAACTTACTACTACTCTAAATCCCGACTTCTTTGTTACAAACCCACGTTCAATTGTTCAGAGCTGTGAGAAGGGACTATTATTAACAGGACCTATGTTACTATTTATATATATTATCGCCCCTTCCTCTTCCCGGTACTACTACAAAAGACTACGTAATGGAACGCGTAATGGGAGCTTCTTGGTGTTTCACACTTCTGACCTCTGCGCTCTCTCTCTCTCTATCTCCCCCCCCCCCCCTCTCCTTCCAGGGTTCGCCTTCCCGGAGTGGGCCTACAAGCCCGAGTCAAGCCCGGGCTCCCGGCAGATCCAGCTGTGGCACTTCATCCTGGAGCTTCTGCGGAAGGAGGAGTACCATGAGGTCATCGCCTGGCAGGGCGACTACGGGGAGTTCGTCATCAAGGACCCCGACGAGGTGGCGCGGCTGTGGGGCGCACGCAAGTGCAAGCCCCAGATGAACTACGACAAGCTCAGCCGAGCGCTAAGGTGAGACCATCCATCCCTCCATCCCTCCACCCATCCATCCCTCCATCCCTCCATCCTTCCACCCATCCATCCCTCCATCCATCCAAGTTGATAAAAAAGTCCCTGGTTGGAACCCCGCAGCCTTGCCCAGAAGTGTCCCTGGGCAAGACACCTAAGCCTGACTGTTCCCGATGGTTGGACCTTGCGTGGCTGTGTGTGTGTGTGAGGCTGTACTGTTCAGCACTCTGAGTGTCTGGAAGGTTAGAAAAGTGTTTTTTTCCTCTTCTCCGGCTCCTCTGGCAAACAAGTAGTTCTCCTGTGTGAAGCCAGACGTGCTGTTCAATAGGAGGGAGCTGGAGGAGGAGACAGTGAGATGGTGTTTTTCTTGCGAGTCGTGTCTCGGATGCTGCCAGATCTCAAGGGCGACAGCTTGTTTAGAAACACACACACGCACACAGGCGCACCTTCTCCCTCTGTGTAACACGTGGGACGCAGAGGAACTTATTTTAGCTCTCGGCCGCGTTGGCCCGTTGCTATGTGCTCGAGCGCGCGGGGAGTCACCGACTGTGCCGTAGGTTGCCGTGGGCAGTAGATGACATGTCGTGCTACCTAATGGCCGCACGCACGCAACACTCAGACAAACAGAGAGAGAGACGCGAGGCTCGTTATATGTCAGCACTCCTCCAGGCCATCTGCATGCGGCCGCGTGGGTTGGTAGTTTGAACCTTTTTCTAGCTTGCTTTGCCCCTCCTTTTGTCTGCGATGTCCTCGTGACATTTAGTTCACGTCCCCTCTCTGGTACCTGCGCACTAGGCAGCTGAGCAAGAGTGGACGTGTTGGGATGGGGGGTCATGTGGCAGACCTGTTAGAACGATGCTGCCGTGCCGTCAAGGTGGCGTGACGTACTCCGTTACAGTTGCATCTACACTCACTTTACGTGATAAGCTGTGCTTTAGAATGATCCATGTCCAAACTTCAAAGTTGTCCATTTCAAGAGAGACACCGGTCAAATACATATTTGTGTATTTTTCTTGTATATCTTGTTTACACGGTTAAAGGCAGGGTTAGTTTTTCTCAAGAACGCTTGCTAACTTCAAGCTCAAAATCCAAACAATATCCCTCCGCCGCACACCCGCCTCACACATCGACACACATTGTGAAGCAAAGCGGCTTTGTTGTTGGGAGCGGTATTCGCCACTTTGTTTATGTGCCTATTTACAGCTCCAGGGCTGTGTGGAAGTACCGTAATATTTCTTTTTCAACACACACACAGAACGGTAAGATAGAGAAATTTGAGATATTTGTTGAATTTGACAAAAAGCTGACTACACCTTTTTAAAACATTTGTGACTTAAATGAAAGCGATGCAGAGTGTAATAAATAGCCTAACTCTTGCTTGTGGACTCGGCCAACCTTGCGGGCGTGGATCCACATGCCCCCATCGCCTCCATTAAACTATGGGGAGTGGAGGGAACCTTTTTTAAATGTAGCATTAAACATGGAGGCACACATGCCCAGTTTTCCTCTGGGCTCGGGCCTAATGAAGTGTTAGACATGGCAGATGACATGAATGTGTGCTCAGGCCCGATTCAGAAAGGGGTGTGTGTGTGTGTGTGTGTGGGGGGGGGGCTCATTTTCCTTCCTTACCGTCTTTTGAAGTTGCCGAGTCAGATCCCCGAGTTTTACTTGGCAAGTCTCGACTCGCCTCGAAACGTCAAACGTGCGCTAAACTGCCATTCATTTCTAAGTCATTGAATTTTGTCTCAAAGTTCTGGCTATACTTTAACCTAAATTAAACATGTAAAAGTTAGTGCCACACAGTTGATTAGATGTGGTATTAAAACATCCTATGAATGAATGTCCTAATAAAACCCTAATAAGCTGCAGGACGAATCTCTGCCAGATGTTAAGCAGTTGATTGATGTTGCTCATTGACTTTGAAGTGTGTGTGTGCGTATGGGTGTGTGTGCGTGCGTATGGGTGTGTGTGTGTGTGTGTGTGCGCGTGTGTGTGCGTGCACGCACGTATGAGCTTCTTGTAGTTTCCCCTATAGAACAAAACCTTTTGTTGTTATTTGAAGTGAGTTCCAATGGAGCCGAACGCCTCCATCCACCTCCATCAGTCTGGAGAGTCACATTAGCTCCGTCCTTTGTGTGTTGCACATGTGTTGCGTTTGTTCTCTCCACACGTGTGAGCCTGGCCTGCTTTCCCCCAGGTGTAGGTGTGTGTGTGTGTGTGTGTGCGTGCGCGTGATTACCCTGATCACAGGCTCACTTGTGAGTGAGAGAGGCTCTTGACTCGTTGAGTGAGTGGCTGCTGGTTCAAACACCCCTGCTGTAAAGGGCTATTGTACCTCACACCCTGTCACAAGTTCATTGTCCACCTCTTTTCCTAACACAGTAGCAGCACGCAACACATTGAGATTATGCTTATAACCATTTATTGGCTGCTGTTTTACTCCTGCTTGTTCAGTTCTTTTCATATGAGCACCTTGGTCAGTGAACAGCGACGTTGGTTGTGATTGAGCCTCGTGCGTGTTTGTATTCATTGCACTGTTGGGTTTGGTACACTGTGCCAATGTTTCAGAAATGGATGTGTGCTTACCTGACCATTTGGTAGTTAGCTTAGTAGTTAAGTCTAGCATTCAGTACTCATTTCTATGTGATCAAAATCTATTTATGCTTTCTCTCTAAAGTGTATGCCTGAAAAAGGTAAACTCAGGCTGGAAACTAAATGGAAGTGGGGCACAGGAGCCAGGCATGTTTGAGGGTGGCTGTGCTACACAAGACACATTGGACGCAGACAGACACACACGCAGACAGGCAGACACACACAGACACACAGACAGGCAGGCAGACACACAGACAGGCAGGCAGACACACAGACAGGCATACAGGCAGATATACAGAGAGAGAGAGAGCAAGCAGGCAGGCATTTAGAGACAGGCTGACAGAGAGACAGACAGAGAGAGACAGACAGACAGAGAGACAGACCGGGGGCCTATGCATGCCGTGTGTGTGGTTGATGTTGTCTAATCTAATCTACGTTTCTCAGAATGGGAGAGCGGTGCGTGCGGCTGAATGGGTGCCGTGGCTCCCACTAGCTCCGTACAAATGTGAATATAGGTTGGCCTGGGAGCCATTAGTGACTCACCACCCGATACTGTTTTATAATGGGTGTTAGACCAGCCGCTCGCAGTTGCTGTCCTTTGCGCTGCTGTTGCCGATGGTGACTAATACGCCGTTAACAAAGGGCTGGCTGGTTAATACTGTAGAATGGCCAGCGATTGGCTCCTCTCTGCACAAGGCTGTCACTGTGTTTTAGTGTGACTAATGACGTGTTGTCTCTGTGTGTGTTGGGTCTCTGTGTTGTCTCTGTGTGTTGTGTGTCTGTGTGTTGTCTGCCTGTTGTCTCTGTGTGTTGTCTCTGTGTTGTCTCTGTGTGTTGTCTCTGTGTGTTGTCTCTGTGTTGTCTCTGTGTGTTGTCTC
>JAODLL010028888.1:0-23646 GCA_026546735.1 Forbesichthys agassizii | reverse complement strand
TTGCAACATGTGCGATGTGATATTGCACAACGTGATATCGCGATAACGGTATTAAAACGGTATATCGTGCACCCCTAATAGGTAGCAAATGTTCATATACACATTTGCTACACAGAGAGAGTGAGAGAGAGAGAGAGAGAGAGCTAGTTAGACAGACAGACAGACAGACGAGAGGAAGGGATGGATGGGGATCTTACCTGGCATGAATCCACTCCTCCTGCCAGTTTACCAGCACAAATCATGGTTTGAGTGACTCGTCCGCCCAACACGGCGGGTGCGTTGCACGTGTCCCTGCTGTAGATGGTGACTTGGGCCTGCATCAGGGAATTGGGCGATGGCCCTATAACGAGAGGGGGGAGAGAGGGTGGTAGAGGCTCCGTGGGTAGAGCGGGGTGACAGGCGGTGGAACTGGTTTGAACCTTGCTAACTCGCGATTAAGGACAATTTTCACTTCTGCGTCAAAGCTACGCTAACCTATGGATATGGATTAAGCTATGCCGTAGCCTGCCCTATGCAATACCCTGACGCGCACCTCTCCAAAAATGTAACTACCTGTCCGTCCATCCATCAATTCAACATAGCCAACAACCGTCTGGTGGAAGCATAAATTGTCCTTAAAGGCCGACATATGCGTTAATAAAACCTAACCTGAACCCTGCCTTGTGTCCTTAACCAAGACACCTAATCCTAACCGCTCCCGGTGGTGAATGCTTCTCACACACACACACACACACACACACACACACACACACACACACACACACACACTACACATGGCGTGTGAATGTGAGGCAGTCCTGTAAAGCTTAGAGCAACCTAAAGGTTAGCAAAGTGCTATAATAAATGCAATCTACCATTTACCACATGATTGTTGCACGGCAACAATGGTCAGTTCTGCCAGGACTCAGAGGGCAGCCTCACTGCCTAGGATCATGTTAGCACATTGGCTAGGGCAGGCAATCTACATACTGCTAGTAGGAAACATGCCTTCCACCGATGGGCAATCATCTGCTTATTTTACATTATGGCATTTTTACTCCTGCTTCTAATGAAACATGTTATATCGTGTGTTTGCAATATATTGTTTCAATTATTCAATTATTGTTAAAACATATTTTCTCTCACTGTATAACACGATGGCCTGCAGTTCTTATAAGTGTATCATCACCACCACCACCGCATGCTGAGCGCGTTCAGAGAATTAAGCAACTTACCTTGTGACTTCAAAGTCCCCCATCCAGTGATCCAGGCTTGGCGTTCAGGGGACAGATCCAAGCCAGCATTAGGTAAGCATACAGGCCGTACTGTGTCTGCAACATGACACACAAACGCCTTAGTCAGAACACACAACAGACATACGTTGACCTGCCTCACGCGCAATTATGACAATATCAAGCCACGGAAGTTGAGGAAGCCTAAAAACCTCAAATAGGCCAATAACTAATAAACTGATTTAATTTCATCTTACTTGAAAACGTGAGAGGTTTGTCAAGCTTCATGAGAGCAACGTCATTGTCGCTGGTGTCTTTGTTGTAGCCCTCGTGAACGATGATGCTTCTCACTGTGTTGCCTGATGTTAAGCTCATCAATGCTAAGCTGGTCCCACCGGAATATACTGTCCATAATTGAGGAGAGGAGTAACTGATATAAAAAATAAAATAAAAAGAGTATATAAAAGTCAGCATACTCAGTATACTACTCTATATACAGTATTAGGGCTGGGCGATATGGATTGAAAATAATATCCCAATACACAATATATATCGGTATTTTCTATAAAGTGGGCTAAATCTTCAGGCATAGAGCAATAACAGGAAACCTGATGTAAATGTGAAATTTTGTATTTTTAGCGACATTAATTGACATACGTGAGCTTTCTCTGGTGTCTCCGCCCCTTTGACACTGAACGCACTAAATCACTCGCTCCTGACCAGGCCAAGTGCAGGCATGGAGGGAGAGACGAACATATCGAAAAGGTCATGAATAAATGCATAATATAACTATATCGATTTAAACGACATTGTCTAATTATTATTATTATTATTATTATTATTATTATATTATTATTAATAATATAACTATATCGATTTAAACGATATTGTCTACTTATTATTATTATTATTATTATTATATTATTATTAATAATATAACTATATCGATTTAAACGATATTGTCTAATTTTATATCTCTTTTGAAACATTTCCGATATTTCTCCCAGCCCTATACAGTATGCTGTAATTAATATACTATGGACTATAATGGGAAACACGTCTTGCCTTTGGAAGCAGTGAGCAGCAGACAAGACCCAGGAAGGGCCGATAATGGAGCCTCCACATACATGACGCTTATTAATTTGGAGGCTGACCTGCCACGGCCACGCCTCGGTCGCAGCGGTTGTTCCGCCAACAATACGCACGCCGGTCTTAGTTGCTGTCTTGGTCACGCCACAGTCTGAAGGTCAGGGTGACAAATATGTATAGTACAATTAAAGATGGAGGGCTGTAATGTATTTCAATGGGAGCACAAATGGAACGTTTCTTGTCTCTTAAGGGGGCGTGTCACCAATTGTATTTTGCTGTGGAGGCTGATGTAGGCAGCGTCCAGACAACTACATCCACCATGCACGGCCTGAAATAATGTAAATTTAACCCAAAAGAGTTTGCTGCAGGAATACCTTTGTGGCCTCAGATTGATCGTAGATACTTTGGAATTAATGTAATATCCTCAAAATACCCCAGACAGAAATAATGGGAAATAGTATGGTGAAATCAGTGGACCTCCCCATTGACTTGCATGGAACGCAGAGTTTTTCTGGCCTGCATAAAAGGTGACAAGCCCCTCCCCCTCTCTCCCCCTGCCCCCTATCCAAAAATCTAATGTGGAAGTTGAGCCCTCTCATTCATTATCTCTGGTCATCCTTCAGACTACTGGTCGGTGGCTTACCAATACATTGCAGGCTGACAGCATTGGATATGCAAATTAAGCTGCGAAGACACAATCAGAACAAAAATAAATTTCAAGGGGAGGAAATGTTAATAAAATAATAATTACTGCATTTATTATTATTATTATTATTATTATTATTATTATTATGGTGTAGGTGTTCTACCTATCGGACAGCTGAGTCTGAAGGGCTCCAGAGGTTTGTCCAGTCAGCTTCATGTAGCCCCCACGAGACAAGGGCCCTGCGCTAGTCTGGTTGAAGGACACAAAGCTGGATCTGTAGATGACATGAGAACATAATGACAGTAGACGATTAGACAACCTTCACCCAATCAGAACACCCACGGGGGAGTGGATTTCCGAACACAGGCACTTATATTGCCGTCGACGCCAACCAATTACCCACCAGGACGCTAATTGGGTGGTTTTCATTTTAAGCTGCTGTAGGTATGGATTTGAGAGCTAGCTAAAAAGACTTTGGAAATCCACAACCCCAAAACCAACCACCTCCTTCTCTGCTCCTTCCTTGATTGAGCTTTATTTTTACAGGGACAATGTACATTTGATCAACATTTCTGTAAAAGTACCGGTTTAGGCCAGCCAGCAAATTTTCAACCGCAGTCCCTGGACAGGTTAATAAAACAATTATAATAACAATACATTTCATACCAGTAAAAAAAAAAAAAAAAAAAAAACCCTTTAGTTCTGGCCAGGGCATCCCTAGTTCAGGGGGAGGGGGGGCGGGGGGCAGGCATTCATTTTTTTATTTTCATCAATTGCCTCTGAACTGTTAAGAGCAGACAGAGCGTGTGGCAGAGACCTGCACATGTCCGATTTTGTAGACTGCATCCGCAACATATAACCCAACACCACTAACCAACAGAAGCAGCCTAATATGTGATGTTCCATGTGCGCAACCAGGATGTCTTCTGCTGAATCATTCAGGTAACCTGGGTTGATTATAATTTATTGTTATAAAATCCTTTATAACTCGGAGAATAACTTGGTTGTCGTGACTTTCACGTTCATCGTTCCACTCGAATCAATACTATAGCCTAGTCCAGGGCTATTCAACTCTGGTCCTGGAGGGCCGCACCCTGCATGTCTTAGATCTCTCCCTGCTCCAACATGCCTGATTCAAGGCTGTTAGAAGCCTGGTAACAACCCGTTCATTTGAATCAGGTGTGTTGGAGCAGGGAGAGATCTAAAAATGCAGGGTGTTAATGAGTTTTGTTATCCCCTTAATATCTACAATAGTTTTCCGTACATTGAGTGCCACGCTCATAGAACTAATAGGTCACGCTATACCCGCCTATTAAACTCTGATTGCTCATTATAGCACTATCATGTTACAGCCTGGCTCAAAGGCCATAAACTAAACATAACTCAAATCTCCAAACTAACATAGATTAACAAAAACATACAATGAGGTGTGAATGTCTGTAGGTGTATGTACTGAATATGTGTGGTGCGTGTTGCATGCCAACTAAAGAAAACCAAACAACAAGAGGGTCAGAGAGTGAATAGAGTGCTGGAAGCACTCTGATAATGCCCTGGCCAGGTGAGGCTAATCAAGGCTAATTAAGCTCCACCCGCGTCCAGGCCAGGGATGTCACACCGACGTACACAATGTTCAATTCAATTCACTCCCTTGATCGACATACTGCAATCTCATGAGTCATTCTGCGAACACACACGATCAAATTACCTTGTTTGCACATGACTGCAGGGTTTACATTGTCACACTGAAAAAAGAACCAGGTAAACAATTGTTCATTGCTAAGGACAAACGTACGGTATCCTACCCATCGTAGCCTATCTGCTGACAGGCGGCTCTCGCGTAGTTGTTGTTCCAGCCATCACGACAAACTGGCTTCCAGGTCTGACTGCTGGTTGAGAAGCTCTGTAGCATTGAGCTGCTCCCATAGAGGCGAACTATAAAGCAGGAAGATTGAAATTAATAATGTGACACGCATTACATTATAAAGCCAACCTCAGCGGTTGGTAAAGTGGGAGTTTGTGACACCCGTGGGATCACAAGACATTATTATATAGTCTTTAATGTAATGTGCATACCTTTTTCAGTGCAAAAACAAGCCACTTCTCTTGCATGTGTGTGTGTGTGTGTGTGTGTGTGGGGGGGGGAGGGCATTGTGCTTACGGCATTGTGCTTCGTCCTCTCCCCTTGAACAGTCTGTGACACCATCGCACCACTGGGAAGCTTTCAGACACACGCCACTGACTTCACACGACTTCCCCATTTGACACTGTGAGTTTACTAAATACACACAGAGAACACGTCACGTTTTGTCCAGACCAATTACATTTTTCTTATATACCAGTTATATATCAATTATATTCCAGTTATACTAGTCCTAGCTGGGCCACGCTCCGTAATGTGACGTCACAATCAAGTTGGTTACAGAAGATACTGTAAATGTATGTAAAGTAATTAGATGCTATTTCCCCAAATGCCAATATACGTAGGTGACTGGTTAACTTACAGAAGTACCAAAGCAAGAAGCCAGTCACTGCCAGGAGGAGGACAATGGCGGAAACTCCACATATTATGCAAACTTTGCTTAGGCCTAGAAGACACATATAAAACAACATACTGTAGAACAAACCAACTCAATAGCAGGAACTATTATTCAACCCACTGACAACATTTAAGTAGGTCCTTTGATAAAGTGTCTCTCGTTAATTGTTTTCAATGTTCACAGTGGAACACAAATATCTTTTTACCCCAACATTTGCATATAGTTCCACAGGAAGTATGAACTTTAGCACTTCTTTTCGGCACAGTATGGAACCATTTAGAAAAATATTTATAACGGACCAGTGAATATGTGTTATGTGTGAAACAGAATTAAATGAAGACATCCAGACATCCTCGCTATTTTAAGCACATATTGATAGTATACTGTACCTGGTCTCGCTCTTGCTGTGTTGACAGGTTCTCGTGGGTTCACGGTGTGTTGAGTATTGATCACCGCTCGGGTAAATGTAACAGGAGGGAGAGGCTGGTGTATTGGCTCTTGTGGTTGGCCTTGTGCATGTGAAGGGTCTTGTGGTAGAGGAGGGTAGAGCCCTGAATTTGGGGAATAAGGTGGTGGCCTTGCATCGCAATGCTGAAATCCATAATTTTCATAGACATTTCCAGGTGACTGAAAGAGGTAAGAGATTAATCATAATTTTAGTCATTACACAGTTATAATATATAAGAGACAAAAATATGTTTGGCCTTTGTAAGTATAATTTTGGTCAGGAGTGTTGAATGTGATCATTTCTACACTACACATCAAATCCAGTTAGACTAGGTATTATTAATTTAGTGTTGTAATGAAACAAAACTGGATTTACCTGATTATTCATGATGAAGGTGTTTCCCCTGTTCCAAGATGAAAGTCAACCTGGAAAAGTTTGAGTGATCCCAAAGTGCTGTTAGAGTCAAGGATTAGTGCTACAAAATATATATCACCACATCCACTACCCATTTATTGTACACATGTATGGCATCCACTACAGAATGTATTCTCTTACCTACTTGTGCTCCACCTGTCTGGCTGACTAGCCTGCCTTCCCGACAAATTCCCTCCCTCTCTCACTCTCTCTCCGTCTCGCTCTTTTTCTCTCTTTTCCGGGTAGCCAGGACCACACCTTTCTTTCATTGTATGTGGGCCACCTGGCATACACTATATTAACATTTAAAATGACAACAGTCAACATCACACAATCTCTGATCCATTCATAGCCATGTAGCATAGTCCTCACTCGTTTGTCTGTTATATAGTTAAAAATAAACTAACCTTTCAATTGTTATAAGCCACAACATTGTTTTATTATTATGTGTCGAGATGCCTCTCTGGCCTTCTGCGTTGCACAGTAGACTACTATATATTTACACAGCACATGATAGAACAATGTTTTATAGCAGTAACATGCAGACATAAATCAGTTTTACTATTAAACAACTCTTTGTGTTTCATCCTGGTTAAACAATGGATTGTTCTAAAGCAGAGGTACTGTACACTTCTATTTAACACCCTGCACAAAAAAAGTGGGACTTGGTCACAAATGCCACTGTTCTCAACAACACAATAATTAATCATATAAATCTAAATAATACATTGCTAAATACACCATATGTGACTATTCAACTACAGACTGGGTCATAGTAGACTACCTTACAATACATTAAGGAAATATAGTTGGGCCCTTAAACATAAATTAATTTATTGATTCTTACATGCATAGATAGCATTATCCCAAATTACAAAGCCTTTCTTCAACATTTAATCAACAACCAGGTTAATAGTCCATTAGGTTTCCAACAAACACCAGGCTGATAAAAATGTCTCTACACAAAAATATAGTTTCACCAGGACTTTGACACTCTGTTAATATTTACCAAGGCATATGACTTTGTGTCAGCTCCTAGGAAGAAGTGAAGAAGGTTGGAAGGCAAATGAATCCCATTCATTATGACGTCTCAACCAAAATATTTCCTGTATGGAAATGAGCAGCGCCAGGATAATTGTTGAGTTACACCAAGATTGGGCATTGCAAAGATCTGCAAAGCAATACCAAGGCCTTCATTATTAAAAAATGACAAATAATATTATTTTAATGTTTTTTTTATCCTTTTAAATATTAATTTGATGCTTACTCAATAAAAAGTCGAAAGACTTGCGAGAACAAGTCTTCTCCAGCTGTACAAGGACACATTTATCGATCTGCGCATACAAACTTTTCTTGTTTGCGACGTGTGGAAATGGAACAACAGCAGGGACTCAAGCAATTTAGCTTTGGCTTTTCCATTAAAGTGTAACTGCATTGCAGCTCTGAGCCTGACTCCACCCACTACAACTTGCATCAAGGTACTGAGTGAGGGGAGGGGCTGAGAGGTTAACATTAATGTTAACATTAACATTTTTATTCGATGACGTATGAGCGGACTGAGTGTGCCGCTTCAAACCAGCCAGGTCCTGGGGTGATTATTAATAGATATGATGTGTAGATCACATTTTCAGCACATGAAATGCAGATTTTTATAAAAACAGGAATTTTGTCAATATTAACACCAGCATTGATCTGTCTTATCACATATCAATGCTATGACTTAGTTTACAGCTCAAAAAACCCGATTTAGGGTGCAGTTACACTTACAACAGGACCTCACACAGTATGCGTCTCATGCTTTTGCAATAAACCACCAAATAAAGTGTCACGTCTAAGCGAGCACTTCTTTGTGCGTACACACACACACACACACACACACACACACACACACACACGCACACACACACACACACACACACGGGCGTGTGGGGGTATTGTATTTCATACCAAAGAGTTCACAGACTACTGCAAAGAATCCTACTTTCCCCTCAGTGTGTTTAATTCCCAGCATCGTTTCCACTGCAAGCAAAGGGAAAACTTATACCATATTCATTTTACTTCATTATATAGGCTACTTTGTTAATAAGTTTGCGTTATGAGAAAGGCTATCCCAAGATATCCCAATGATTGACTTTAAGCATTCTCAATTTAATGTTTTTAATGATACTGACAAACATTTTGAGGATGTAAATGTCTATGCGCAATTCACAGTCTCTGACAAGACTGACAAGAGGTTTAATCTTACTAGTAGCCTATATACAAAATACTAATTCAAGTCAAGTCAATTTTATTTATATAGCCCTTAATCATATTTGCAGTCTCCTCAATTGTAGGTCTAAACGCAACAGAGTAGCATACAGTATACCAGTGGTTCTCGAGACACAGAGGAGGGGGTCACATGATGGTTTTTAGAAATAAAATAACAATTTAAAATTATTATTATGATTAAGTTTAGCTATAATTGTTGTCCTGTAAGTTGCGAGGTGGGGCCTTCATCCCAGGACCCAAGCTTGAGGAAGACACGTTCCATTCCCTCCAAATTAATGGGGATGCGGATAGGGAGGTCTGTAGCTGTTGACTAAACATTTTGTAGCTGTGTGCTAGGTAGCATGCATGTGATTGCCAGGCAATGTCATTCGCTGGACCAATTGGAGACAGGAGCCCTGAATTGACCAATCCCAAGCCTCTTTTTTCCTGTCCAATAACAGGTGAGCATTTTTAAAATCCGAAACAGATTCTGATCAATTAACATTTTCAACGACCTGTTTCCTCAAAAATGTTCAAAACCATTCTTGAACTACTTTCAAAGCCATTTGCTTCATCTAGTGGGAATGCCGAGTGTTGCTCAGTGACGTAAGAAATGTAGCCGTATATTTACCCGGGTGTTATAAAAAGTATATGAGTAGCAGTCATCATCACTTCAAGTGGGACTTGGGATCAATCAATTATTTCAGGCAAAATACTTGTATAGAGGGAGAGGCTATCAACCAGAGCAGTGCCGTCTATTTCAAATAAACTATTTACCATTCAAGTCCAAAGTCAAATATTAGTCCTTTTTGCACAATACCTAAATTAAACAAAAGGTGTGTATTGAACATGGTCAGTTAGTCAGACAACAAGGCTGCTGGCATCTACCATTATTCACAGTGAGTCAACAGACACCTTAAACCAGTTTCATGAATACCACCGCCCTGTTGCACTCCCGCAGTGTCTGGTCATGTGTCACACCAAAACCACCCTCCCCACCTCAGGATGACGACGCCATCCTGTACACCCAGTGTTCTGCCCTTTCAACCCTGGACGAAAAAGACACTTCAATGCTATTGTCTATTGTCTCCCTGATGTTGACAGGGGAACAGGGAAACTGCTCTCAAATCAGTTGTCACAAAGATTATAGTCTGGAAACCCTGTTTGCTTTAGCATTTGCACATTACCATGGATGCGGACCAATCAGCGACCGGTGGAAGTGGGTAAGCGTGATTACGTGAAGTCAAGCATTTGTTGTGAAGTGATGGTAGCGCTAGATGAACCAACAGTCGTACCAACGGCAACTGGTTAGAGGCTGTTCAATAGTTTCAATATTAACCAGAGGTCTATTTGGCAGTAGGAAGCATCGACTGCCAACACTTTCCAATGGAGCGTGCAGAGACCCTATTCACTAAACTCTGCTCATCCGGCTCCAATCCAACCGCATCGCCACGGGTGCCGAGGACGCGATAAATCGATTGGTGGGCCTCAATGTCAGCCAAGAATGATGAGACACCGTACATGGAGGCGGTGGAACATGGTTCCCTCTCAAATGTCAAATTCCCTGACTTTTGGGTGGAGTTGTGGCACATGCCCATATGGGCCTGGGAGACCGGGGTTTGAATATGGATCCCTTCCATTTCCCAATCCTTCATGATATCTCTCTTCCACTTGTTTCTTGTCTTTCTCAACTGTCATGTCCAATAAAAATAAAAAGCTTTTTAAAATAAAACGAGCAACAGATTATAGCTGTATGAATGGGACAGCCAGCAAGGCAATGATTAACAATCTATATTATTATTTTGCTGAGTCACATGTCATTGTTACAGGTAGCACAGTCCAAAAAGATGTGTTCTTGTTACATCCCTGGATGGAGTACAGTAAAGGTGAAACTACACACTGACAAACGTTTTTAGAATATATAGAAATGCCTATGGCTAAATAATAGAACATCATTACTTTTGTATTACACTTTCTTCCTGTCCATCTTGTAAACATATGCATCCTTAATTTACATTATTTGGCTTATTAGATTAGGTTTGACCTTATTTGTTGATATCCACATTTTATACAGCAAGTTCTAATGCAAAATTTGCATACTGTATACAAAAGAAAAAAACTGCTTTGCTAGTATCGTGTTCACACGCTCACACACCCGAGAACAAGTCTCATCAGCCACATTTACATTACCTATGTGTTTACCTGTGTTTACCATACCTGTGTGCACAGGGATTCATTTAGACGGGGCGGGACAACAGAATTCTACTCCTCATCAGTAGCACTTCCTGATCACAGTGAAGAAGGTCTGTGTTGACGAGACAAAGCAGATGGTAGTTGACTACTGGAGGAAGCCGGCCGACAGCCATAGACGACCTCACCACCTCCGCAGCTGAGAAGGCACCGCGTGGCCTCAACCTTCAGAAAGCGTCACCACTTTCTAGTGGAGACTCTGCGGAGATCGTCCTGACCTGGCTGAGTCACCGCGTGGCTGGGGACCTGCAGAGCACTGAACCGAAGGTTCCTCTGCGCCTTAAGTCAGCCCCATAGAGAGAGGTGACGAGTGGAAACGTAGGGGGGTCTGCGCCCCGTACCGTTCCTCCCTGACTCCCCTGTCCAGAAGTGCTGTGCCCGCAGAGCGTCTGTGGCTGTGAGAGGACCGCTCTCACTCGTCACACAGCCTCTTTGCCCTTCTACCATCAGGCAAGGCAGGAGGCTTCAAGAGCAGCTCTGCCTGGCTCTCCTTCACCCGGACTCTTCAAATGGACCACTTTGTTCATGGTATGTATTGTATGGATCCATTATTATAGACTAACATATTTGTTTTATTTATTACTGTGTGCAAGTCTAACTGCCCCTCGGAACCTTTAAAACTTTACACTATCACATACTTATGCTTCCAGTACTTAACAGTTCATCCACCCCATGGAGCATCCCATAACCCCTATTTTCTATACTGTAAAGATATTATACAAGAGGTCTTCAACAAGGTGTCCGGGACCCCTAGGGGTCCTCAGAGGTACTGCAGGGGGTTCTCCAAATTATTTGATCCCATTTTCTAAAAATAAATGCATTTGATACCATGTGATAGATGTTATGTTTTCTTTTCTGTGTGTGCCAGTACCTTGGACCACAAGAAACAGAATTTTTTTTTATTGCATTTATTTACTGTATTTGTATGTGGATCAATGACAATATACACAACTTGAATTGACAGTTTATATACAGCTGACCAGAGAGTGTAACAGAAGCAGACATTTCTATAAAAAAGGTTTTCTTTTAAAATTTCTGGATAAGAATGGCAGACGCTCCCCCGCCTCCGTTGCAGATGCTTGCCAGTCCATATTGTCCTGACTTCAGGTTGTGTGCCATGGTGCCCACAATCCTGGCCCCGGACATCCTGAGAACAAAACCCATACAAAATTAGCTCTGTCCTTAGGCAGTACTGAAATCAAAGACAATAAAGTCTGAGGTGCATTCATAATTGGCAAATGTTCGTGGTGAACATGTTTTCTTTGAAATTTGAACTTTTTGTCAGTAAAATCACCCTTCCTCCAACATTGTGTGTTTGCAGAGAACTACCTCCTCAAACCGTTTTCTTGTATTTACAAACGGTGAAGAACGCACACTGATAATGTTAGCATATGGGGAGTTTCATGGACAAAAAAAGTTAAACACACAGTAAACTTGTCAGATAAAATAGGCTACGACATGGTCAAATAAGTATTTGTGCGGTTAAAGTATGTCCTAGGTGTAGGCCTACTCCCACTCGTGTTCTCCCTCGGGAGAACAAATAGTTTACTACATGCGTACAGTCATTTACGACAATCACCCTGGATATTATGTAAATAACTGTATTCTCATATTAGAATGACCAAAGTCATGTGATCACAGGAAACGCGTATTTGATCTTTAGAACCCTTAATGTACGGAGAACACAGGTGCATCCAGCAGCGGTACATTCCCACGGCGAACGCAGTGATTCTTATTTATCCGTAGCCGCAAGCTAAGATCTAGCTTTTTGATAACATTACAGTGTTACAAATATGTAGACCAGCTGTACTGTATCTTGTATCTTCTGCACTTGGCGTGTGTGTGTGTGTGTGTGAGAACATTTACTATATAGCTGTAACGTGTTGGGTGGGGGGGGGGGACATGGAACGGTGTGCACAAGATTTACGCTTGGCGTTTAATGAAGTGGCTTCACACAGCCAGAAAAAAATACCAACCTATACCCCTAGCTAAAGATATATACATAAATCTACAGAAAAATGGCAGATTCCAAAGACCTAACCGACTGACACACATTCAGAGTCGTTTACTCCGCAGGCCTATGGCATAGGCTTATGTGAAAACAAAAATGTAACATTAAATAATCGGATTACGTTATAGCTACTCATTGTTGTGCTCAAACTGTGCGTGGGACATAAAATGGCATGCATGCTCATATCCTATTCCTATACAAACCTGTTAATAATGTTAAGTTGTATTTTAGTAGCCATGAATGTTGCTTTGTCCCTTTTTAGAAAATCATATTTAGCCTAGAATACAGTAGACTATATTTAATCAATAGAATGTTTCGATAAAGCAGCGAAACCCGACAGAACACCAGCGGCGCAGTTTTGTGTCGTGATGTTGCGCCGAGGTGCGGCATGCTTATATAGGGTCACGTCAAATTAACCACAAAGATAAACTGCTCGGAGCAGTTTAGAGAGATATATTGCCATAACAGCATACCTCTAGATTACTCGACAAGTTACAACCTGACATCACAAAGTTACTCCTGCAGTTGCGTGGATAACTGTAGAACTAGGTACAGTGTTATTTATATGCTCCCTTCGTAGTAGTATAGGCCCCTAGTGGATAAAGCCAAGAATGTATACATAGTAGCGTTAGTGTCAAAAGTGCTTAGCACTCCACCTGGTGGAAAAAGCTCAGAATGACTAATGCATTATACGTTAAACAAAACAAAACAAACACCGTGTGTTCACCAAGAATGTTTGTGAACACACGCCAACTGTCAGAGGATGTAGTTTATGGCGGACACACTGGAGGAAGGGTGACAGTTAAAAAAATAAAATTGTTTTGAATGTTTACACAAAACATTCATATTCACAGCAAAAGTGTTCGCCACGAACGTTCGACTCAGGTCTTCCATTTTGAACGCACCCCTAAATAAATAAATAAATAAATAAATTAATTAATTAATTAATTAATTAATTGGCAGTTAACGCTCTCACAACCCTAGCCCAGGCGCTTACCCAATAGGGTGTCCCAGGGACACGGCTCCCCCGTTCACGTTGACCTTGGCGGGGTCAATGTCCAGCATCTTGACGTTTGCCAGCACCACCACGCTGAAGGCCTCGTTGATCTCCCACATGGCCACGTCCTCCTTCCTCAGCCCACCTGCCTCCAGGACCTGGATGTCAGACGCAGAGTGATGCCTCCAAACTGTACGCAGCTACGATTAATGTTATTTGTAATTAAAAGGCAGGGTGTTGTTCAGCTCATTCTCGAGAACGCTTGGTAACTTTAAGCTCAAATCAAAACATAGTCCCGCCGCAGTGCCACCACACAAATCGCGTTGTGTGAAGTGAAGCGACTTTGTTGCAAGCGGTGGGTGATGCCACTTGTTTACGTTATTTACAAAGTCTGGGCTGTGTACAAGTACAAAAGTTTTTTTTTTTGTCTAGCAAGCACAGAACGGTAATCTACTGAAATGCGAGGCGGTATTTGGTGAATTTAACAATATGTATGTGTATTAGCTTACAGTTAGCTTGAAATATCAGACTATACCTTTAAATCCTGACACAGAATATACTGACGACTGCATATTTGGATGAAAGCTCGTTACGAACAAAAATAACATTACGGAGAAAAGTGGCTTCCGTGTGTCTGAGTGGTGGGCAGCATTTTACCTACACATACAGCGCAAAGCATTATTGGTAATGTAGTCTTTTCATTTTCATGGTACTTTGTAATTTAACTATCATTTGTATCTCACACACACACACACACACACACACACACACACACACACACACGTCAGAGAGAACAATATGCCAGACCATCTACACACCAGGCCCTGGCCCCTCCCACTAACCTTCGGGACAGCAAATGCAGGCGCGATGGGGAAGTCGATGGGTGCCACTGCAGCATCTGCAAATGCTAAAACGTGGAGAAACCAAAAACTAGTTTTCACCCCGAAACAAAAGTCATTACAAGCACCAGCATTTTGGTGCTGGACGCATATTTACCCATGTGTGTGTGGTCCATCCATAGACTGTATATGTGTGTGTGTGTGTGTGTGTGTGTGTGTGTGCACGTCTTACAGACAACCCTGGCCAGTGGTGTTACGTTGAGTCTTTTTGCAGCTTCCGCTGTCATCAAAACAAGAGCAGCTGCTCCGTCATTTAGCGTGCTGGCATTGGCTGCCGTCACTGTGCCTGGAATCCAAACAACCAATCAGATGAAGCCTGAGGGCCACCCTTTTAGAATGCAGGCGGGGCGTGTTCACTTTCAAATGCATACAGTATTCTGCATGTTTCTTAGGAGTGACAGAACACGAAACCAATCGCTTTGTTTATTAGATGTAAAAACAACTATTAGTTTCACAGATAAAGAAATTATCCAAATAAAAACAAATAGACTCAGTTTGCTAGTCAGTTAAGTTCACTTCATTAAGTACAAGAACAGTCTTATTATGATCATCATTATACTATGCAACACTGTACTGAATACATATCTAGCCTTGTAAAAATAAAAAATTAACATTACAATTTAATTTAGTTCCACCTCTACGACTCGCCACAGATCAGAACAAGAATGATGGGATTACCGTTGTCTTTCTGGAACACAGTCTTGAGCTTGGGGACTTTGTTGAAGTCAACACGCCTCCACTCTTCGTCCTCAGACACCACAACGTCCGGCTTACCTGCCAGAACAACCGCGTTTAACAACAGTCGGGGCTCATCTGCCACAAAGGTAAAGAATGCCGTTTTGCCATCTTACCCCTCTGAGGAATGCTAACGGGGACGATCTCTTTGGCTAGCACGCCGGATTCAAACGCGGCTTTGCTGCGGGTGTATGAGCTGATGGCGAAAGCGTCCTGCGCCTCCCGGGAGATGTTGCTTTTCTTGGCCGTGTTCTCTGCACAGTTGCCCTGTTAGACCAAACAGATCCGTGAACCACTGACAAATAATAGACCAACTTGAATGAATCACCTACGAACAGATTTATTTAAACTATACAAAAAAAAAAAAAAAAAACATTTTTATTTTACTGAGATTCTAGAAACACAAAATATAGTACCATCATTTGTACCTTCCTATAAAAGCTAGAAACTAGCATTGCAGTTTATTGTACAGTGGCGACATCTACGGTTAGTAAGTGGTAGGTAATCACACATGTATTACTAGGTACTTCTATATTTAGCCCAACCTGTCTTCCCTGGTAAACCAACCATTAGTGCTGGACATGAAATACCTCACCACATGTGCATGGCGATACTTTAACATACCTTTTCCCATAAAAATCAAACCTAGACACCGGATTCTAAAAGACATAACTAATTAAAATGTTATATACACAACAAGATGTTTGTGCTTGAAAGCACTACCATGTGAAACTTGTTATAGACGTCGGTGAGGCCATCCTTGACGATGAGGTCTTCCATCATCACCCCTCCGTATGTGGGGGTATCTCTGACCATAACGTATGGTACGTTAGACATGCTCTCCATGCCCCCGGCCACCATCACGTCCTAAAACACACAAAAAGAATGCAGCTGAAGGCCGTCATTATATGTTGTTCATCCACAACGCAAATGTCATGTCACAAGATCAGATTCCTCCATCTTTAAAGCATTTTGTAATTTGAATTATTTGAACTCCAACTACACCCGAGCTAACGTGCATATTGTCTGCATTGACGTCAGATTATTTTTTGTTAAAAACAGTTTTCTGTTCTTGGATATTTGGATATTATGCTTACGAGGCTAATACTGTACATCTAAATGTACTGAAATGTAAAGGTGTCAGTCAGTCATGCTGGAGTAGGACATTGGAAACATATGGCCAAGGCTGGGATAGTGTTGTGTGGTGCGGTCTGCACCACTTTGTTTTGTGTTCCCAATTGACAGAGCCAGGGTTGTGTAGAAACACCAGAGTATGTTTCAGCAGGCACACAGACAGAACTGGCAGCTAGCCAATTGATATTGGCCAAATATCTAGAAGTAGATATTCGCTGAATTTGACAAACAGCGTTTTTTAAGCTTAGCGTATGATCGCTGACTACTACCTGGTGTCCACACATCAGACTCTGGGCTGCCACCATAATAGCCTTCATTCCAGAGGCACACACTTTGTTAATGGTGGTTGCCGGAGTGCCGAGGGTCAAACCTGGAGACAGACAGAGTTGTTTCATATTGCCAACCATGATGCTGAAAATGTCAATGTGGTCATCAAAAGCGTTTCGTTTTAAAAAGGCATAGTCGTTTATATTTAAGGTTATGACCCAAGCCGTTAGTTAGTAGGTGCATAACTAGGCCAGATGCTAGCTAATGTTCCTTACATGGATTTACATCTATGGGGAGTACTATACAAAATGCACTACAGTAGATAAAGTTTATAAAAGGATGGCTGGGAATCTCAAAAGTATAATCACTTGAGCAAGGCATTTTGCATAATCCATATATTTGCTGTTCCACATGGACTTTTGCAATGATGTGGAAACACTAGACAATCATTACGTATGCCTGTGTGTGCACATGGGTCTTCGAACCGGTTACTGGTAATACCTGCACCAAGCAAGGCCTGTCTCGCAGGGGCCTGTCCTTCGCCTGCCTGGAGGACATTGCCCATGTAGACTTCCTTCACCTCTTCCACAGTGATTCCTTCATTAAAAACAGTCAAAACACAAGTCTCGAGTAAGATACAGTGAAATGGGGATCACATACCAGGCTCGGTAACCGCCAGTAACTGTTAAACACAAAAATATCTTAGTCTGCATTACGCTTCTACAAATAACTTTTGGAAATTGAATGATATATTAAATCATTGGTAATGTGCATATTGTAAACATGTATACTGTAGCTTTAGCCATGAGGACTTGATACTGTCATTATCCTAAACAGAATGTTGTTTGCTTATGATTGCTAGTGTATGTATTGCTAACCTGTTCAACTATTGACTAATTTATTGATTGTTGAGTCTCTTTGGATAAACGCTTCTGCTAAATGCTCTGAATGTAAATTGATGTTTTATAATTTAGTAAAAACCTTTTATTTTTATATGAATACCCTTAAACAGGACTAGTTTGTGGCAGCAGCATTAAGAAAGGCTTTAGGTTTGAAAATGCAACAGAGAACATGCCCTTGTAACCCATCAGAGTGCCGATACGTTAACTCATTAGTGGTTACAGGGAGACCGACTCACGGTCAAAATGTCCTGGGTTCAATACCCAACATGGCCAGCCCATCTGTAAGCATCCTTGAGGTCTAACCTCTACCTATCTCATTAATAATAGTTGGGGATCTTAAAATTACAACAATTACCAGTTGTGTTCTGGGGGCAGTAACACACTTGAGTTCATCTTTAAAAGCAGATGATCACCTTGATTAGAATGCCAAAATGTCTGCCTTTTACAACATACCTGCTTTGTCAATTGCCCCTTTAATGGCGATGGAGCCCAGCCTGGTTGCAGGGACTGCTGACAGGCTCCCTTTAAATGACCCAAGCGGAGTTCGAACTGCACTGACAATGACGACTTCCTGAGAGCATGCATAAAGGTTTGACTTTCGTAAAGTAGTGGACAATAAATGCAAACGTTATGTTTAACTTAATATACTCACATTGAGTGAAGGGCGAGATGAAAAGGCCCTTAACAGGTAATTGTGAGCCTGTGAGGTATGGCAAGGAGGCGGGGGTCAGATAATGTGTGTAGGCATTACTACATTAGACGTTCAGTTATTAATTCCATATTTTGGTTTTAACAATATTGCCACTGAATGTCGTCTATATCTGAAGATGGAGATATAGGCTACGGTTTTCGTTTTTTTAATTTTTTATTAAATGAATGAAATCGCATTTAGGCTGTTGCTGCGTTGCTACTGTGCAACTTCCAGATCTAGAAGAAGGCAAAATGCCAAGAAAGACCTTTGACTGACTGCGGGACCCCTGCCAGTATGAATTTAAGAAGCCGTATTGACTGGTGGTATTAGTTGGTTGCATGATTCAAGGACTACAGAGAGACGAGCAGTGCCGTTTTGACATTATAAGGACGACTAGCATTAGCATGCGGCTGCAAGAAACATGGTGCAACCAACTTGAAACACAGACATGCAAACATACAAATTTGATGACACTTACCATACGCTTGCAGATTTGCGTACGCATTGTTAAAAGTCCACTTGACGACATACTGTTAAACAGAAACCGGTCTGATTCTCACACACAAGACTGGACCCACTTCACCTTCAGCCATAAAGAGAAGGGCCATGAGCCAATCACAATAAGGGGTGTGTTTCCATGACGTAACTGAAAAGCTATGCATGATGGTAAATGACGTTTTTAAGCATATAATTATTAAGTACGTCTGTAAGCCTAGCTTATAAATTCTACGTGAAAATGTGCTATGTGGTGAGATCAGAAACATACTATGCATATCAAATATGAAATAACATATCACACAATACACACTCAGAAATGGAGGTATACTGTAGGCCTGTGTATCTTACATAAGCATTGGCATGGCTTTCATTTGAACATTGGGGGGTACGCTGTATAAAGTGGGGGGTTTGGGGGTCCCCCATAAAGTTTTGAGAATAAAACACTTATGATATAACCTACTCTTTTGTCCTCTTTTCTTTGGGGGAAGTAAATGATAAATGCATCATATTGATATATTAACCCCTGGACTTTATTATGCTTATGTTCAAAACATTTTGCATATTCAATACATCTGTGTTTTGGGATGATCTACTGTAGGCTAAACTGATTTAGTTAAGCTTGACTTAGTTAAGACTATAGCTGACTTAAAACAATAATACTTTACTACCATTAGAACTACCACTGGAGAATGAGACTTTGTTAAAGTCAAAATCATGGAACTGTCGGCTTGGTCTATATACACAGTCAGCATATAACGATCAGTGGTGTACCCACAGATTACCATAGCCAACCCTGACCATCCACAACAATGTGTTCTTCTCCTCTCCACTTGGCGGGGGTACAGGTTCCGTAGGGTAAAAGCCAACAGGAATAATAGATTTTCTTTTGTTCTAAAGGGCAATGCATTCATTTGAACCAAGCTTGGGCTGCTGATTGCATTGACTGATTTCACTGCTTAGACGCACTTTACTGTATGTTGATCCTATCTATTGTTTGATTATTCATTATGTTGAAGACTGTAGTGGTTAAAATGTATTAACGTACCGTCTCCATGTATTTGTTTTCTGTTTTTACTATTTTACTGTAAATCAAATTTCCCTCGAGGGACAATAAAGACTGAATTGAACTGTCTTGGATTTGTCCCACTGCAATGGCTGCTGCTTATCTTTTTATATTGATTCACATATTTCAGTTTACTTACAAGGTTTCATACCCAAATAAAATTGTGTGTGAAATTGAACTCCAGGAGAGCAGTATATATTGTTCAGGAGCCATAGCATCATATGGAAGATCAAGGTGGTAGCGTGGTCAGGTAGGCTAATGTAGATCCACACAGGGTAATGCTTTGAGTAGACAATCTTCCATTATTTTTTTAGTAATCAAGAGGGTTTGTGGTCAACTAGATACAGTATGCAAGTGCAGCTATTTAAGGTAATAGTCTGGGGACAGTGACCTCATCTGGCAAAATGGTGAACTGTGATCATAAATCTTGAGTTGATGTTACACATACAATTATTGAGATAATGTTGAAGCCATAAAACCTTGGAGTTAATTTACAGTGTCATTTAAAATCATTAAATGTAAATGCAAAAACAGGATGTTCAATTTTTGTTAAAGAGTTTTATTTGTAAATTGTTTGTGTACAGTATATACACAGAATATAGTATTTACACAGAAACAAAAGTAACAATGTGACTTAAATGCAATATGATAAAAATATTTAATTCAATATGCATAACAATGTATCCGATAAACCGATACTTAAAATCTATTTTAGATATCAGTCAAGTAGACATCTAAGACATTTTATTTGGTAGATTCACTACATGTCATTCACAGTGTTGAAATTAAAAGTTCAGATGGTTCAGTTGTTGGTGCAGCGCAGAAAGTAGCTGTTCCTCAGCTTACGATGCAACGTCTTACTGCTCAACGTGTACTCAAACATGTAGCGGCCACTGTAGAGGTAGGTAAAACCTAGAGGACAAACATGATCTCAGGGATACATTCTCAACAGTATGTGGCCATGATCATGATTTTGACCTGTCCAGTGAAAAGTAAACACTAAATACCACTCACTTCCGCTTTGAAATGCTGCTGTCGCGGCTCCTTCCAAATCTGGGAATTCCTCGCTTACTTTTTTGGGAAACCCTTTGTCCATAGTTCTTTTGGCTTCATCATAACTACACAGTGACAGGGATATTATTTAGACACAAACCACGACTTTCTGGAATTGCAGGAAAATACTATATATTTTCTCATTGAGTCGAAGGACATGAATACAATTTTAAACATACCTGTAGTAATCATTGCCAACAAAGAATAACGTCTTGCGAGATTCCTCGTCATAGAGGGCAGCGTCCACTTTTGTCACCGTTTTTGGCAGATGCAAGCTGGTGAGTTTCTTGGGATAGCCACGTACAAGATCATAGCCAGAAAAGGCCCACACACTGGCGCCTGGGGAGCGAAGGAAAGACGTCAATAATTTCAGAATAAAAAAAGTTTATTACATTTTATTTCAGTAGAGATTATGTAAACCATACCTTTAAATAAGAGGACGTGATCTGTTCGCTGGCTCTCATAAGCGGCATCAATGCTGACGGGGGCATTGGGCCAGAAGTTGGTGATCAGGCTCTGCTGGGGGGTTTGGCTCTGTGGGTAGCTACGCCAGAAGAAACTGGAAAAAGACAGCAGGTGACAATAAATATTTGCCACATCATCACACTCCTGTGTAATTCTAAAAGTCCCATTTACATTTACTGCATTTAGACATAAAAACAGGAGGACATCCATTTGTTTCATTGCATTTACAAAACAAACACTTTTTTTTTTTAAATAACGTCTGAGTCTATTTTGTTGCGGCCAGTGTGTGTTATATACCTGTCTTTGAAGAAAAGTGTTTCTCCTCTGAGGGTGGTGACAGCATCCAAGACCATGGTTGAGTCACAGGCGTCAGGGGTTTTTGGGGCCGTGGGTCCAGGTACTTTGGGTTCCACGTCGGGATTGGGGCCTGGAGGTCAAAAAAGGTCAAACAAATGCCTCAGTCATCAAATATCTCCGGCACGACCTCTTCAGAACTCAGTGTTGGGTTAACAGGCTTTAGCCTTAGTAAACCAAACGGCCTCTACTAACCATAAAGTGACTGGATGCCTTTGACGTCGTCATAGGGCAGAACGAACGTGCTGGGGTCTTTGTAGCTGTACACGGGGTACATGAGAGCGCCGGGGTCGTCGGAATGGGACAGGCCCATGGAGTGACCAAACTCATGGGCTGCTACCATGAAGAGAACATAACCTGTATGGGACAGAACATGAATTACAGGTCTGACAATGGATTGAACCAGGGCCATGTACTGTATATGAGAGAGTCGTGTCAACTCCTTTCACTCCAATGGACCATTTTTATCACTGCAGTGGCAGGTCGTAGAATCTCAAAACAGTTCACGGAAGTTAGCCGCAAATACTAGAAGTAGTATACACTATAAATTATGTTGTAAATGTAAATAGATGCATTTAAAAAATATTGCAGTCATGTATTTTTCAATTAAAACTAATTACTGCCTGGAACTGTTTTGCGTCTCCGTGAACCATGTGACCGTTGAACTTCCGCGACTCTCTCTTCTACATGGCTCTGGATCGACCGACCAAACGATTGCGTCCATATACAAGAAGCGCTGCGAGAACACCGACCGGTAGCATCGTGTTTCTGCATTTTACGTACCTTTGTTTGAGCTGAAAGTGAAGGTCTCATCCTCATCAAAGTGGGCGTCGCCTCCAATGCCGACGGATGGAGCGAAGGCGTGGGCGAGGGTGCCGTCTGGTCCGTCGAAGGGGTAATAATCGTCATGCGCTATAAAGAACAACACATAAGTGTGTGAGCTACAGGATATTTACTTGAACTTGAAAGAGCCCATTGCAGTTTAATCAGTGTAGTGAAAACTTTATTTGGGTTAGTAGACCACAAAGGTAATGTTGTGGTAATATTGTCTGATCAAGAAGTTCCAAGAGGAACTGAGTGAATCAAGTTCAATGATGGTGCATGTATGGAGCAACTCAGAACTGGTTGGAATTACAGTAAACTGTGCCATAATATGTCACGTCTCTAAACCTTTGAATATTTCACCACAGTAAGATTCCAACCCCTGTGCCAAGCGGCTAACGTTATTAGCATTACATAACAGTTAATAAGCACTTAAGGTGAATCACAACATAAACATGGGCGAGAGAGTTTTGTGCGCAGCCGTTGACGTGCGCTGGCATGTCGAGGCATCAATGTGCCTTGACAAGTATCTACAGTAGTACACATACCCACAGTATCTCACTGAAAGAATTTACATGGACAAGATAAATAGTACAAGTAATTAGTCTGGAGGCCACTTACACAGACTGCCAAAAGCGATCATGATGTCAGCGGTGCCACTGGTGAGTTTGGTGAATCTCAGCGGGGTAACTTTGGCCCACACCCGCAGAGCTCTGTCAATGGAGTCATCAACCTCAGTCCTAGTCATGTCAGGTGTGTAGTTGGTTATCCTGTGGAAGAGATTAATAATTATTAGTATAATATACTGGTCTGCTGTTCACAGTTTGTTTGTGTGTGCACATCTCTCTCTCTCTCTCTCTCTCTCTCTCTCTCTCTCTCTCTCTCTCTCTCTCTCTCTCTCTCTCTCTCTCTC
>JAODLL010028877.1:0-22500 GCA_026546735.1 Forbesichthys agassizii | reverse complement strand
CCAGGCAGCAGATCCTGGCTGCCATCTCAGAGCTCAATGCCGGGAAGGTGCGTTTGATTTTCATACCCTCGCAGCCCTGCTTGGCTTATATTCCCCACTCGATCAGCCTTATTCTCTCACGGTCTTGCAGCACATCCGTGCAAATGTTCCACATTTCATCAGAGGTGGCTGTTGTTGTGGTGATTGTGTCCGTCGATCTTTTCGTCCATGCGTGTTCATTAAGGGATGCACCGATCAATCGGCAGATTAGAATTGACTCAAAATACGAGATTTTCCGATTTTCCTTTCTAATACGGAAAACTGAATTAAATAGCTTTCAATTCACCATTAATTTAGCCTTTTCTTGATTTCATGCATTTACCTGGATTAAAAATGTACCTTATATTCATGAATAATTAAAAAAAAGAAAAAAAAAGAAAAAAAAAAGTTTAAAACATCGGTATCGATTGATGTTACAGACTGAAAATTGGTTTTGGCCTTTTCACTCAGGGACGGGAGCGTCAGATTCTCCAGGAAACCATCCATAACTTCCAGTCCTCCTTTGGCAGCAGTGCCAGTAACCCACGGCAACAAGGACAGCCACGCTGTAAGTCTGCGTAGAAAAACGTGCAGCAGACCTTTTCTGTCTGAATCATGAGTCAGTTGAATGGAAGAATGAAGGTTTAAATTGACACTATTCACCTGCATGTGTTCATACCAGTAGTCAGTCACTAATATTGAGCGGACCACAATGAGCTGTTAGGGACTTTGTTAGCCCAGCAGAGAAATGTGGGTTATTCTCTCTCTCTCTCTCTCTCGACCAGCTCCAACCAGTTGGACAAGACACCAGGTTCGCTCTGCCACCAAGAGGTAACCTCCTCCTCCCCCACACACACACCTCGAGCCTGGTTGCCAAGCGACAGGCGGTCTCCTGGACGCCAGTGTCCCGGAGCGCCAGCGATCGGTGTGTGAGGTCACTGCAGTGCGAGGAAGCAGGAGGATCCATACCTCCTCTCTGGTGGGACCCTCAGGTTTAGAGGAGGGGCAGGACCCAAACTGGTCCCAGTGTAAAAGTCTAATCCAAAGGAGACCGGAACACCAGAGCCATGCAGAAGAGAGTCGCATCAACTTGTTTACTCGAAGGGATTGTTTTGCAGAAGTTAGCTGCAAATACTAAAAGTGCCCTATAAATGGTATTTAAAATATAAATTGATGCATTTATTGATTACTAATTGCAGTTATGTATCTATTGTTGATTCAAATTGCCCACAAAGCAATGGAACTGTTTGTCATCTCCATGAACCATGTGACGCACCACAGACTACAGTACAGTGATCGACGTGGACATGATAAAAACACTAAGACTTAAATACAGGAAGACAAGACCGTTGGACAGAGACAACGAAGGCCCGGTGGAACTAACAGAGCGTTCAACACGGTGAAGAGAACAGAGACAAGCAAGACGTGCTGTTTCTCAAATCCAAGAACGCTAAGTACATACCTGTGTTCTTGAGAGGTACGTTCTTGCTTGTGTTTTTCTGAGAACGGTCTTGCAAGAACGCTAGGTACATACATACCTGTGTTCTTGAGAGGTACGTTCTTGCTTGTGTCCTTCTGAAAACGGCCTTGCAAGAACGCGAGGACAGGTCTTGATTGAGATGCATATTTCTGGCTATCGTTCTCTAGCCTATTGCGCAATACCTAGGGATGACAACACTGGACACTTGGTAGCCGGCGGCCTGTAAGCAGGACCTCACATCTACAAAATTGTTGTAGCAAATTTTAAACTAGACTCCGTCTTGATAAATCGACCACAGATTTGAAGTTAAAACATATATATTCTCGCTTCAAAAATCCTTAAAACAGCATTTCCTGACACAATAACAGTAGGATTTTGAAAAGTAGAGCCAGTATTGTACGTTTTCTCGACTGCCATTGCCGCTTATTGATTCGAAATGCATTCTGGGATATTCCGCTGACAAGTTCACACACAAGGCACCAATGGATGCATCCTTGGTAAAAGCCGTTACACAAGAACTCTTCCTGGTATTTTATTCGTTCTTGGCTGGATGCGAATTGGAAGAGTACTTGGCTGTGAATGATGACGTTTCACAAGTACGCAAGAACAGAAAAGAACACATATTGAGAAACAGCCGATGACTGGGGAAACACAGAACACATAAAACATGGACTGGAACACGAGACCGGGCATGGATCACACCTGGAGGTACAACCAGTAACATACAATTGTGACTATGGGAGAAGTACCAGAGACATTATGTTGAGGAGACAGACTCCTCCAAACTCCATAACTCCAAATATGGCGGTTTTAAGCACATACCCCCCACCCCCAAAAGAGTCAGTCGTCTTGCTTCATCACGGACGAACCGTTAAACAAGTGTGTTTGCACTGAGCAGTTTTCTTATCAGATTTGACAAAGCACAAGCAATGTGTGGAAGATGATGCTGCTTAGCTGCTCCATGTTGACAGGGCTACAAACCAAACAGAACAGCAAAGACAATAGTAAAAGAGAAATTGTGAATTGAAGAGAAATGGTTCGAAAGGAGATTGGTACGTGCTAAAGAAGAAGAATATTGGTATTATGAGTATGGGAGAAATTTGCATTCTATGTGTGTTTAGATGAATTTATTTTGAAATGAATTTCATTGAAGAAAATCATTCAAATAATACACAAAGATAATGTGAAAATAGCATGCGACTATGCTTTATAATAACTTACAACACTGTGATTTAAGTTCTGCGGTGACATAACACGGTGAGGTTAAAATAAACGATTAGACGGAGTTGGAAACAATACCGAGACTGGAATTTTAGCCAAAAAGTTATTATTCAAATCGAATCATGCCTGAATTATTTCAGTATTGAAACCACTGCCTTTCTGTGCTTTTTGAAAATGAGTATGGGTTGTTCTTTTTTCTTCTTAGAAGATCTTATGGGGCTTGAGATGTGAACATATTGGCTAAACATTTTGGAGCATTTACATGAGCTGTAAATTTGCTTTTGACACACACTGAGAAATAGTTTCCTCGTTCAGCAGTGTGTTGGAGTATACAGTATATCATCCTTATTCATAAGCCACCTCTTTAATCAAAGGGGTGGCTATCTATTCAAGATGGGTTCATGAAATATTGCGTTTGATTTCTTCCGTAATCCACACAGCTGAGAACATGTCCTGGTTTGGACATGATCAGATGTTGCCATCTTCATTGTGGGAGAGGTTAGTATGAGGAATGAACAAGCTGCACTTGAGCCTAGATGATATAAAACAGTGAATGGACCAAGGGAATAGCTAATTATGCAAACAATACCATAATCTACTATCATAAAATCATAACCTTACCACAGTAATAGACTTTTATTTAGATGATTTAGATGATTTAAAATATAAATTGCAGACCTAAAACAATGTCTTTTTTTTTATTGGTGGTGATAATGAGTGGAATTAGACTGATAATGTGTTTCCCAAGGATGAAAGGCAAACTTGAATCACAGATGGTAAATAAATGCACTCACACAATGCTGACACGAATTTCATGTTTGAAATGCATGATCAACTTTTTGCCACAAGATGGCGACTTTCATTTGTATGTATGCATTCAGAATAGAGCAAGTGGAGAAATATGCTACACACTCAAATTGACACCTTACTTTCTGGATGGTAGCCTCTATACAACCTACAGTAATGAATAGGTTTTTAGGGCATAATGTGAAGTTGGACCATGATAAACTGTTTTTTGGGGATATTTCAATTTTCAACATTGACACCGTGATTTACAAAAAACATCAAGAAAAACAAAATAGCGTCAGCGCATATTGTTGACATGTTTATCCATGGATGAAGTAAAGGCTGGCCCGACACACAGGCGACATAGCCTATTTACTGTAGGTTTTTAATGAAAAGCATCATTCATGTAGGACAATCATTTCCAGGGATATATCGCTATACTTGGGCGCTTCCATAAACAGTCAGAGTGAGCGAGCGAGAGAGAGAGACCCCAAGAGTACATTTGGAATATATTATGGTCTTTGTGGCATGTGGAAAGCAAATGGAGTGACTCATTCAATTTCCTCCCGATTGTTTTCAAACACATAAGGTTTTGATCAGTATTGGCCATAGGCCTACATGGGTGCAGTTATCTAACAGGGCGAATAACATTGTTTCTAACTGTCAGTTCAGTAGTTTTGCAGTTGAATTCTTTACCGTGAAATGTGCGTGTAGTTTTTAAAAATGTGCTCATATATGCCTATTTTTCATCAAGGTAGGCTGTATTATTAGCTCTCAACTAATATGCTTAGTTCAAATACTAACCTACCAACATTTTGTGTAAATAATAATCAATATTTCTTGTCAGCCATACCTGCCGAGATTACTCAAAAACGTATTAAAATACTATTATTGTTTCAGACATGGGCTCTGCTAAGATCTCTCCTCAGCTTGAGTCCGCTTGTGAAACATGGAACTATATGGCTGGAACCGGCTTCTTTGTGATAGAATGTGTCAAGTGAGCGTAATAGTTGAGTCTGTCTCGACCGAGGCCTGTGTTGACCTCATCTCGTGTTGTGCCTTTACAGCAGCTGTTGCGGCGTTTTTCTGTCTCTACGAAACTTCTAACGTAATGCGGTCTCCCAGGAATAAATTAGCAACCAACAAGTCATCGGTGTTCACAGATTTACAGGTGTAGGAGGAGATTTTCTCTTAATTTCTGTTTATCAAAGAGGATGTTGCTATGGAAGTCACACTAGTGTGACCACCATATGCCTCTGGCTATATACAATTAAGCACGTGTTTTTTAGACATCACCGAAGACAATAGTATTTGTATATACAAGTCTGTGGGGGCCGTGGCAACAAAGCACTACTCTCTCCAATCAATGCATCCCATAATGCTGTTGCAATCAATTCTACTTAGACGCATCAGCGTGCTGTATACAACTATAATTAGTCCGGGCTGTTGTATACATCCGTCTTCCAGTCTTGTGTAAACTACATCCAAACAAATAAACGGCTTCCCTGATGTCCTGTGTAGGGTATAGCGGTCGCCATACATCCCTGCAAAGGTGACTCACTTTCTCCCCTCATGCTGTAGCCTCTCTCTCTCTCTCTCTCTCTCTCTCTCTCTCTCTCTCTAACACACACACAAAATGCCATTAAGGCATTGCAGAGATGTTGATCGTAATGGAGGAGAACCTTTTCATGACCGCTGTGCATTCTGACTGTCAAATAACATTTGATAAAACCCAAACCCATAATCCCAGTGTTGGCAAAAGATAATCCCAGACACGGCAACCAGAATCTGTCACATTGCTCAACAGAGCTCAGAGAACAAATCCAATGCTAATGTATGATATAACATAAGTTACACAATGGTATCCACATTTTTAGATGCAGTATATTTGAAAAGTTGATAAAAAACATGTATACTATTTGCGATTGTTAAACTTCCTTCCTTATCACACCAGCATGATAGCTGCACAATAAAAAACACTGTGTTAATTACTGTGCACAATAATAAACACTGTTAATTACTGTGCCATAAACAGCAAACCCCCGTTCCCTAGAAGAACACATCTCCAAATTATATTGCAAACACAATAAAACTGCTAGAACTAGCACAGAGTGTAATGTCCATGCATTTTGAAATCCCCCACTCTGATGACAGATATGTCCCTTAAGATAGAAGACTGTTAATTTGTCCAAATGGAGCATTAAACAGTTTGTGCACACACACACACACTCTGCCCGCCATCTACCCCCCTCTGGAAGCTGCAGCCATTGGCTAGTGGGTGCATTGGTTTTATATGAAGATTTAGATCAATAATGTTTTGCAGTAGTTTTAATATGCATTATTGTGTTTCTGCATATCCGCTGGCTACAGCTGGGGTTCAGTGGACTTGCCACCAGGTATTTGGTTGTTTTGCAGTGCTGAGTTGCTGTGTAGTTTTACATGCTTTGTAATTGCGGTGTGCTTCGTATGTGCTGTGTAGTTTCCTAATCCGCTGTCTTCTTGGGGTGTTTTAGCCTTGGTGGTGAGCCGCTGACCCCAACCTGCCTGCTTGCTTCATTAGGGTTGTTTAAATACATATTGTATATTAATTGTTTATCTGCCTCTGACTCTCCTTATGTGTCTGCGCAACCAGTTGGTCCATATAGGACCTGGTTACAAAACGCAATATGAATGCAGTTCATTTACCATGCTGTGAGAGGTCATGTGTTTTGCCCTCCAGGTCTACAGTACCTGTAAGCAAACAATATGCTCTCACCTGACTGAACCTACTGTCACTCTTAGTGACTTTGCATAGAGACGTTCCTTAATTGACACTGGCACAAGGCACAAACTGCCTGCTGCATTCCAATAATTTACTTTTGCATCTGGCAGATGAGTGCAATTTGGCATTACATAAATACATGCAAAAACAGTTGCCAGGAGCTACATCTATAGTTCTATATTCAAATAGTGCATGCACGACCAGATGCGTGGTGGTTGCGTGTGAAGGCCTGTTCCGGGAATGTTGCCCGGGGTGTTTTAAGCAAAGACCTAATCCCGGGCTAATCTAGAAAGAAAGGTTTGGTCACGGTTGCCATCAGATTTACATCGATACCGATGCCTCCTTGTTCTGTAGTTTTATTAATGGCAGCCACTGACAGCATTAGCAGGACCGTAGGCTACGACACCTGTCACAGCAGTCAAACACCCCCACCTTGTGGTCACTTGATGCATATAGCTGTGCCATGTGCTAACAATGTCTAAAAAACAGCTCATTGTGGTCTGCTCGACATTAGAGACTGACTACATTCATCTTTGTTGACATCCGTTGCTTGGTTTGCTCTATGTAGGTAGGCGTGTGACTATATTTCATGTCACGATTATCCTGCCCAAAATAATTGCGATAGATGATATTATCACAATCATTTATTATACTATTATTAAACTTTTAAAATGGCACTAAAACACAGGCTACTGGACTCACTTTATCTTAAATTTAGTTAATTAAGAAACAAACATTTTTATTTTCATGATAGTTGGTGTGTCTTTTTTGTGTGATTCTTTTTGGTTTGAAACCAGTATTTCAACAAATCCGATTGATCGATGTATATTTTTAAAGTGGGGGACACAATAGGCAAGGTGAGCCTTCAGCCATGGTGGTGATTGACTGGAAAGATGCAGGTTAATAAATACATAAGTATAGGTTGATTGGGCTTTTTTCAAGTCACAAAATAGTCATACTTATGTGAGGATATTCATGATTATCACGATAATGGACATTACCACTGCGATTATCGTGAGTATTTTAATCGCGATAAACGATAATACAATAAATATCATCCCATCCCTAGGCCTATTGTTATTGTTTATTATTTTGCACACTGGCGATGATTCTATTTCCGACAGTCTTTGGTGTTAGCCTCCACCTGACTTTATGGTCTGGAGTTATTAAATGTTATGTATTATGTAGGCCTATTCTTTTGCAGAGCCAGAAGAACCTGGGTGAGGCAGTGATATAGAAGGTAAAGGGTTTAGGAAGATAATCGGTCTGCAGTAGGCCTAATACAGACACAAAGGGTGCCATTTTGTAACAGATGCACACTGGGGGATATTTGATGTGACCTATGGGACATATTAGGCTATAATGCTCATAGCATACGTTTTGTGACTTCTTTACACACTATATAGAACGTCAACACCGGTCCAAACACACACAATTTAATAATTTAGCAGATGCTTTCACTTTCATCCGTTGACAATGAAAACAACTCAAGCGAGTATTAGGCGTCGAATGTGTTTAGTGGGAGCCTGTGTGTTTGTCTGCCGGCGAGAGTGAGTGCTTGGCGCGCCTGCGCGCATGATGGTGACGTCACATAGCACACAGACAAGACAATATCCTGGACACAGGCATGATTAATAATAGATGCATAGCCTAATCTAGCCTTGAGGCGAAGGGCCCGTTGTGTGTGTGTATGTGAATAGCAAAGTCTTATTTTTGTGAATGCAACATAAATGCATTTAAACACACATTATGTCGTTTAATTGACGATGAAATACAATTTTAAAATAAACATTTTATTAGTGTAAAACGTTGCAATGCAAACATAAAACCAATGGTAAAATGTCTATGGATATGCATAGATATTACACAGATATCCTATAGGCTACTGATGCATTTGCAGCAACAGTGTACATCTAGCGAACCACCGTGTTTTACGAGCTGATGTAATATCATTGATGTTACAACATTCTAAATAGGTCTCCAGAAGAAAAAAAAAAACGAACGCATTAACATTATTCTCCAAGAAACATGAAGTTGTTGTAACTTCTGTGTAGGCCTACATGCTCAAATATTCAACAGACATTACACGTTTGATAAATGTCCCGCCCTGAAGACATCTGTATGCAAAAATGGATCATTAAGTCATAGCGCTACCTACTGGCAGCAGGAAATGTATTGGTTATGTATTACTTTATTACTCGATAGCCAGGCTATATTTGCACTAACTGGCTGCTGTTATTGATTCTCGGGTCGGGTACAATATTACATGAACCAAACATGAAATCATCTAAAGTTGAAACACGAGCAATAAATATTACGCCATCCACGCCCTGTGAACAAGATACAACACGGCATTCCAGACGCGCAATGAACGTTAATTCATATCCAACGAATCAATAAACATTAGCCTACAGCAGTCCCAATCCAGATACACAGAATATCCACATAGGCTATCTGAAGTGTCCTCCGAAATATCCGTTGAGTTCTGGGACGTCCCGTCTCTCCTGGTCGCTCCTTTCGAGCGCGGAGCCACCTAGTGAAACGCAGCCACCGAGGTTGACGGCTACATGCGTGTGATCCCTCCCCTTGAGCGCGCATCCGTGTATGTTTGAGGGCCGCGCGTGGTTTCGTGTGTGTGTGTTATTTTCTTCTTGTGGCTCCTCGTGTGCGCGCCTTGGTCTGTTTGCGAGGCAGGGGAGTTGCGTGCGAAGAGCTCGACATGTCATTGAGAGGAATCCGCCACCTGAAACGCGAGGAAGTCAAGGCGACTCAATTGGGTATAAAACATCACACACATCTGCCCCGAGCAGAATAGACCGATGGAAACATCAGCTCGGAGCGGACGCCGGACCCTCGCTTTGATTTCATCTCTCGTGGAATTAATACTATAGCTTAATAGCAGCAATATTTTCGGATATTGTGGAGACTCATCTATCCTCCCCATTCAAGTGAATGACTCAATAACAAACACTATACTGGAATTAACTGGCATCACCAGAGCGTCTTGGTGAGTTGGTTTATTTACACCAAGAATAGGCTATGTAATGGTTTATATGCTTATTATGTTCATTCATAATATTGTTGTCATCTACATTGATGTAGCAGGATAGCCTAAAGTACATTGTTAATTGTGTTTACGTTTAGGCTATTAACTTATATAATTTGGAATCAACCTCTTGATTGGTTATTTAAATTATACAATTTAGCTGGACACATTTCCTCAGATCATTTATTTCACTTTCACATGCACTGTTATCAGCCTTAGCAACCAGTCAGAAGTCGCTAAAGTTCGTATCTCTTCGTTCACAGCGCACCTGTTCTCTCCACGGAGAGCAAGAGCATGATTCCTCCCGGAGACTGCATGTACGCAGGCAGGAAAAGGAGGAAGCCAGTCCAAAAGCAGTTAAGAGACCCCTCTAGAAGAACATACACACTCCACTCCATAGCCTGTTATTATTGAACGTTATTTTTTTGTTGTTGTTGTCAGGGGTTGTGGGTTGTCTATGATTATATTTTGTTTTACCAAACACATTCTTAGCTCATTATCCAAAAACAGTTAAAACAAAGTTTATCTATTATAGGCTATTTTGTTTTTCCAAACACACTTGTTAACTCATTATCCCAAAACAGTTAAAACAAAGCGCTCTAGGTATATTAGGCTGTTATTTACATTTGGTTTTGTTTGTGTTGGTCTATTATTTTGTTTTACAAACATACTTGTTAACTTGCACAGATGCATGTTGCAATTAGATTTCTGCAGCAGTATACTGTGCTTTAGGAAACACTGAATGTGTGGTCGTTAAATTACCACAACATTGCCGTTGTTAGTGTTGACGTTAAAAATGTGCCATGCATTTTCTCTTAACCATTTAATAATTTACATTGTATATAAACATGAAATTGTTAGCTATAAGGTCACTTTGATGAGGCTTTTAGCATTTATAGTTTTCATGTTGTTTTGTTGTGGTGTGTTTTTCATGAAGGAAACAAGCTACGTTGCAATGATGAGATACAGTATGACAGAACTGCCACCGTTTCACTAGCCACTACATAATGCAATGCACTTCTTAAGGCTAAGGAATACGGTGATTTAATATTTTGCTCAGAAGCAAATTCCATGTTCTTGTATATCAACACATAATTATTAAAACGTCAGAGGTGAACCTACAGGGAATGTATAGGCTATCCTGTACGTTGGATAGGTTTGCAATGCAAATGTCTTATTCTACCACCCTCGCCAACCCAGTGTACACATATAATTTAAAGATAGAGAGTACAGGCCTGGCTGTCTCACACACACAGACACAAAACTCAGACCATAGATCAGTGTACTGTCATACTGCAGCATTCAGTGACTGCGAACCCCGCTACAATATTCCTAACTCCGTCATTCATAACTACTTTTCATGTAGAAGCAGTTACGTGGGCATTCATCACATCCATTGCCAATTTTGTAATATAATATATAGGCCTAATATATTACATTGAAATGAGTTGAGACACTAGTCATTCACTGGTGGCTACAAACATAAACATAAATTAGATTTCATATTTATTCCCTCTAGTATTTAAGCACAACTTAAGAGTTAAACAAACAAAAGCAGCATTGTGGTCTCATGTAAAGTGTATAAACCTTAATAAAGTTTATATTAAACTTTATTAAAGTTTCTATTAAAAGGAAGTGAGATTATTGTGGTACCCGACACCACTGTCTAGAAAAAAACAGCACTGGTTGTTCAACTTAACAACATGCATTTTACGTTATTTATGACATACAACGTGAAACAGAGTTAAGTTGAGATGAACAGCAAAATGTTTACAATGAAGGGTTGTTGTAGTTGTTGTTTTAGTATTTCTGGGAGAACAGTAACATACTGTATAGTAGCATCATGAAATGTTTTGTCGCTGGGTTTCGGTTTTAGTTCTTATGAGGCTTATGTATATGACTTCTGTAAAAGCAGATCTCTTAGAGACTTGCTGACTGTGTAATGCTCACCTGAAATAAAATGTCATATTTGTTAACTGGATGAATATGACATTTTTCTGTTGTTTTATTTCAGAGTTAAGGCAACAAGGTACGTGTCAATGTTAGCAGCATATACTTTACATAAACATTGAGTGCACACACACACACACACACACACACACCTGCCCTGTGCAGTGTCACCCTAACCCATTCTTCTTCTTCTTCTGCCCCTGCTCCATCGGCAGGAAGCCCTCCTCGTCCAATGAGAAGACCAACCCGTCCAAGAGGCACCGCGACCGGCTGAACGCCGAGCTGGAGCGGCTGGCCGGCCTGCTCCCCTTCCCCCCGGACGTCATCACCAAGCTGGACAAGCTGTCGGTGCTGCGCCTCGCCGTGTCGTACCTCCGCGTCAAGAGCTTCTTCCAAGGTCAGCCGCTTAGCTCCCTCCCTCCTCCGTACCTTCCTTCCTACCTTCTTTCCTTCCTTCCTTAATTCCTTCCTTCCTTCCAGTTGAGTGCTTTAGGATGGGTTTCATTTGTTCAAACCATCTTTGCTTGTTTTCAATTACCTACTTTAAAGTGATAGTTTGAAAACAACACCATTAAAAATAATGTAATTCCCGCCCCACCCCCCCACCCCACCCCAACTGAATTATCCCCACACAGAGCCACTTCTCTCATTTTTAACAATACAATTTAATTGTGTGTGCGTGTGATTACACGTGTGTGTGGGTGTGCGTGTGTGTGTGTCTATACGGGCGCACTCTTGTATTGTGTGTGTGTGTGTGTGTGCGCGTGATCTCGCTGTGTTGGTTCTGCGTCAGTGACTGGTTGTCAGACAAAAGGACACACTGCGTTAGGCGGTGTGTCATTTTCCACTGTATCCTCAGGCTACAGACATGTTGTCTGTTGGCGTCTTCAGTAATGCGGTGTGTGTGTGTGTGTGCGTACCTAATATAATCTGCTGTTTTGCTGTGGTACCGTCTGCGTAATAGTAGTAGGTTTATTGTGATTGTGTCTACACCTGCCAATATGTCTCTCCCTGGCGTCGCTGTTTGCCACCCTGTCGTGGGAGGATAAACCCTGAGAGCGTGTCTTCTCCCTGGGTGCTTACGTGCAACGCTCCCCCTTCTCCGGGCGCTGTGGCAAGAAGCCCAGTTGTCCTGTAGTCATTCTCCTGTCTCTCCTGTAGTCCCTCCCTCTAGTCCCTCTCCTGTAGTCTCTCTAGTCTCTCTCCTGTAGTCCCTCTCCTGTAGTCTCTCTAGTCCCTCTCCTGTTGTCTCTCTAGTCCCTCTCCTGTAGTCTCTCTAGTCTCTCTCCTGTAGTCCCTCTCCTGTAGTCTCTCTAGTCTCTCTCCTGTAGTCCCTCTCCTGTTGTCTCTCTAGTCCCTCTCCTGTAGTCTCTCTAGTACCGCTCCGTGTCTCTCTCTTACAGAAAGACGGTCAGGCATTACCTGTAGCCCACACAGTGTAAACAGTAAAGCAGAGACGCTCTAGGGGCTGTGAGGGAGAAATGCATAGTGACTGTTTGCTGTTGTCTGTTGAGCTGCATTTACACGTGATGGCTTTGAGAGTAGAGTGCCTTTATTGTCATTGCACAAACTAAATTTGCTGCGCAGCTCTTAAAACTACAATTAAAAGTTCACGCTTACACGCACACACACAAACCTGAAAGTATGTATTTAACATGCGACATGTTTATCATTTTGGTCCAGTTTATATTTGAAGCAACCATCAGTGAAATTATTAGGACTGCATAATGTTGAGGTGCTAAATTAAAGAAAATAATACATTTAAATAGTTAATACTTCAAAGGTTTCACTCTCTGTAGAATATAAAGTACTAAGAACACACACGTTTACACACTCTATACCCATGTCCTTTACTGGTCTGCTCAATAATTTGAACATTTGAAGAGTTCAGATGCAAAAACCTCTAAGTCCATCTGACACCTTTTGTTTTTAAATCGACAATATTTAAATTATTTGTTAGAAGATATTACTTTTTATTGAGTGACAAACAACATTTTAATTGAAATAAAGATGAAAGTAGTGAACTTAAATATAGAAACCTAATAAATAATGCTGTTTTAAATAGCTTATTGGTACTTTTTTCCAGATGGACTTTTAGATGTTATTGCATCTGAAGTCAATTGGCCTTTGAGGTCGCACTAGCAAACCGCTACATCTGCAGGCACAATCTGCAGGGACAATCCCACCACATATGTTCATCTATTATTTTGCTATGTGCTCTAAGATAAAACACCCTGTGTGTGTGCGTGCGTGTGTGTATGTGCCGCTTCAGGATGTTGAGCGGAGGCTTTGAGCAACCAGGAAAGGCCACATTGATGTCATAATGACAAGTGTCAGTGGGCACCTTGAGTACTAATAAAGTAACACTTTTTTTAGACACTATTCATCCCCATCTGCTCACAATGTGATATTATGTATTATATATTTGTGAAGTGATATTTAAACCTGTATATTCTACATCCCATACCTTTGCATTATACAGTATGTAGTCTTGCTTTTATCAGAAGGATTAGTGAACATTTTAGCTCTGTTTTGATGCTCAGCAAATGAGATTCATTAGAGTGTATTTAGTATTTGGTATTTAATACAGCATATACTGTCCACTATGAGCACAACGTCTCAACCCAGATGTTTCTGAGGGTTGACCTCAGCTTGCTAGGGATATCATGTACTCTAAATGTTTATAAGGATCATATTTCATTGGGTTTAAGTTGTTCATTTTAATTTATATTTAAAATTCTATTTTAGAAACCTAGAATCAAACACAGCCGAACAGAAAACATGGTTTACTGCACAATAATTGAGATTGTGATGCAGTTTCCTTTCCGGCCACTAGGGGGACAATGTCTAAAGCACTCAGTTGTAGTGTTTAATAACGACATATAAGTGAGTTGATCTTGGTGTAGGACCAAGACCAGGTGAAAACGATAGCTTCAAAACCTGAGAAACAAAACAACAAGCAAATATATATTATATATTTGACAGACAGACAAGCAATACATCAAATGGAACATCCAGCACAATGTGCCAGTTGTCTCTTGCGTGACTGTCTCAGGGTGGAGCACAGCGATCCCTGTGTACTTGTAGCATATGCAAATACACCTCCAGGCTGTCAGTGTGCGCATTTGTGTGTGTGTGTGTGTGTGCGTGCGTGCACGCTTGCGGCTGCGGCAGCTTTCATGTGTGCATGTGTAAATAAAAGCCTTAATCATATACTCGTCCTCCACTAAGCCGGCTGTTAGTCCTTGTGGATCATCATATTTTGTGAGATCCACCACTGCAGCAGATGATCTTGGTCAGCGCATGCTGCCCGGGCTGCAGGCCGTGGACCTCGCCACGGGACAGGGCAGCTATCAGACGCGTTGTTCAATTTAGGAATTTGGTGTTGGTGGTCAATATTTGCTTATTGGTTTCAAGGGTAGAGATTTAATTTGAAGCTTTTGCATGAACGTACACGCACATGTTACGCACAAACACACCCACACACAATGGTAATACTTAAAAAAAACACTGCTACTTTTATCATTGTCTTTACTGTTATATTATTATTATTATTTTTATTATTATTATTATTTATTATACATAAATATTTTTTCATAATTTATTTTGTGTATTTTATTTTGAATAAGACTTTGTCTATACGCACGCTGGTCATGCCTTCACCAAGTCCCACTTCTTGCGCTGTATATGCAAAGGTAATACAGTTCATTTAATTCAGTGAAAAACAAGTGCAGTTCATTGGCTGTTTGTCAGGTCAGGCAGAAATATGAACACACTGAGCTTTGACAGCAACTGGTATAAGTAGATCCTTCTTGGCACAGACACAAGCTTTCATGCTATTGCTGCAAGGCATCAAAGACTTCTGTATTTCGCTCAATGGTCAGAGCACACATTATTCACTAAAATACTTTTTAACCGCCCCACAAAAATGTAGTTGTTTAGGACTGTTCTGGTCTGCTTTTGTTTAATACTTTTTCTTTCAGCGCTGTCAGGCATAGTTGAATGTGTGTGTTTATTGTGTGTGTCTGTTGGTCTGTCAGTTGCCAGTTTTTCTGTCTTCCAATTATATCCACAATATATATATTTTATACTTTGATAAATATGAACCCACTAATTGTTCATACTTTGTTTTTATGTACACATTATTACTTTTATTTCTGCAAACCGTGTCTATGTGCGTGTGTGTGCGCGTGTGCGTGCGCGTGCGTGCGCGTGCGCGTGCACGTGCGTGCGCGTGCGTGTGAAAGCCCGTTTGTATCACTTCTGTGCTTAAGTGGTTATGGGTGTGCCGAATCACAAAAAAACAGGTTTTTGCACATTTGATTGATACACTTTGCATTTGACTACAGTCCAACTGCAGGGACTTGTTTTTTGTTGTTGTATTGTTTTGTTATTCTACACATAATGACTTTGACTAAGAATGCTTTGTTGTGCCAAAAGGAAAAATAACATGATGTTATTTTATTATCATTATCATTATTATATTTTGCTTAAATGATAGACGGCCTGTGGAGTCCATCCATTTCGGTCTGTTTGTGTACACATTATGCATCTACTGTACGTGTGTGGTCAGAGAGGGGAATAGAAGCCCACAGAGCTTGTGATTGGAAGCGTGTGGGTGTTTGCTTGCCGGGGACTTGGATTCCCTGTAATAAAGACCAGATTTCATAAGCTCTGAGGGCTACAAATCAATGCTAATCAATGCTAATGCACAGCTAGCGGAATGCAACGTGTTAGCATCTGTTATTTATGCTAATGTCGTTAGCCGGACGCTACTGGTTTGGCTCTGTGCGCGGCCGGCCGCTAAAGCACGTCAGCACACACACGTTGCTATTAATGCACCGTGTGTGTGCTGACCTGGGTAGACCGGTTTGCATGCCATGCGGTTACGGCATCTAAACCGTCTCGGCCCTGTGCGTTTCCGTCTCAGTGCCGGGTCATGTGACACCATAGATAATCCACGTTTATTTTTCACCGTCTTGGTTTTTTTCGTCACGGGCAAACTGCTCTGGGACTGCTGGTATGGAATGTCACCTTTAGGAGTGCCCTTGTGCGGTGTTTATGCCTTTTGGTGTAGCCCTAGGGAAAATACAGTGTAGCAGGATGGTTGGGTCTCTCGCTTTCATAATTCTATTAAAAACATCCATGTGTTTGCTTCCAATTTTCACATTTTTGTAGACCCTAGACCCTGTGCCACACATGGCATATAAATGAAAATATGAGCAAAAGCCTACTATAGTTTTTTAAATAAATATGGTTTGCACTTGCTAGTTTATTACCACATACATGCCACATAGGTTTGAAGCATAGTATGAAGTTTCACTAAACAATTCACAGATCTTTTTCATGTTGGCTTGCTGTTACACCAAAATGATGTGTGCCTGTCTGCATGTCTGTCTGTCTGTCTGTCTGTTTGTTCGGCTGTCTGTCCATCTACAATATTTGTCTTGCCTACAGTGTCTTGCCTGTCAGCTCCATGTGTGTGCGACATAACACCCTTTAGGACTCAATCTAGTACGCTTGGCTCACACTGATGTGTACACCCTCTGAGGCAAACGTCTTGATGGGCATGATGATATATGGACGTTATGTTTTGGTGTCTAATACATCTCTGAGGCACACCAGGCAGTAGTACTGTAGTACTGTGATCGATCTCTGAAGATATGGTCAGGGTGTCCGAAACAGATACTGTACATTTGAGCGAATGTACTTGTTTCACTGAAAATCAATTTCGGATCTATATTCTTTGGATATCACTCCAAATGTTCGCCAAGCAAAGAATTAATGAAAGTTTGTCATCAAAGAATGAAATAATTATTATGTTTACTACCATTACAGCTGTAATAATGGGAGATGAAAAGAAGAAGACACTTCCAAAATGGCAAACTGTTGCTTTATAAAGCTCGTGCATTAGCTTTATAAAGCTAGCGCATTAGCTTTATAAAGCTAGCGCATTAGCTTTATAAAGCTAGCGCATTAGCTTTATAAAGCTAGCACATTTGAGCTTTTTGAGCAACTCTAACTACTTTGCTTTGAGTAAGAGATCCAATGTGATTCAGTCCATTGAAATTGTTTTCCCACAGCCAGATATACATGGCTGTGGTGTTAATGTATCCGTGTTTGTCTGAGGCGCTGTCATATCCCTGCCCTCTCTCATAGTTGTCAATCAAACAGTGGTGTCGACAGGTTGTGAGAGGGATATCAGGTGTGCAGAAATCACACACACACAAATGTTCCCTTTCAATAATAGCAACATTGCTCGCGCGCATACAGTAATGTATATGCTGTATATACTGTATGTATATTTATTGTCCATTAACCGAAACACATTGAAACACATTCAAGCATACCATACTGATTTATAGTACATTGTTAAAATTAGGTCCTTTTTATGGAACAGTTTATGTATGTGTGTGCATGTGTGTGTGTGTGTGTGTGTGCATGTGTGTGTGACCTGGAAGCAAATGTTGGGTATGCTGTAGAAAAGGGAATAGAAAGAATTAGACCTTCGTCAACCACTTGTGACGTCACGACCCAGACAGGAAACAGTTCTGTAACTGACTTGGTTATGAGGGAACTATTTTGCATGACGTGAGCCTCTATGATGCCATTTTCATTGTGTGTATGTGTGTGTGCATGCGTGTGTGTTTGCGTGTGTTTGCGTGTGTGGATTTCACAGTCAAGAGTGACATTTTATGCATCCAAAAATTATACTACTGTGGAATTATAGCACACGCACACACAGATTACAAAGTAAGTGAATGACTCAAATCAGTGCCCCTGTTACAGGAGCCCCTGTGAGATGCTGAATCTAAACATCTAGTGCGTGCGTGCGTGCGTGCGTGCGTGTGCACGCGTGTGCGTGTGGGGGTGGGTGGAGGGAGTTATGGACAGCCAGGGCTCATGCACAGGGAGCAGCACAGCATGCTTTGTTGGCCCAACACTGATGTTGGTGCTTGTCTGCTCTGATTATTGTCAGTGTCATTGCCTGGAGAGAAAGAGAAAGAGAGAGAGAGAAGCCCCTGGTTTCATTTGGCACATTATTATTGCAAGCGTATTTTTAGTAAACTTTAATGACTGCATTGACAAATGACAACGTCGTTGTGGAGTTTTCATCCTAAGCATCTAAAAATACTTACTGGTTGTACTATTTCCTAAAGCCACATGATAACTCATTAATAAGCTTTCATAAACACGCATTTGGATGTTTATGGTGTTAAATACATAAGTAATTTCTGTATTTAGTATATCACTAGACATGTATCTTGGCTGATACAGGCTTTTCCGAGGCATTGAATCGGTCTTTCTCACAACTATTTCCATGTGCTGTCGTTTGCATGAATCTGGGGCTTTGCACATGGTCAGACAACAATGGTTCAATTCATGTCATAATACACTCTCCCGGTTTTGACCACCATTCTGGCTCCAATAGTCTCTTTCCAGTAAACACCCATGGCCTATTAGCTTCCGTGCAGCCAATTTAAAAATGGCCGCCATTACAAAAGGGTTCACTAGGGTTAGTAATACGATCTGTTTATGGCTAAACCGTGTCATCAACAGGAAGATCCTCGGAGCCTTTGACACCATAGCTCTTGGACAATAGAGGGCACAATCTCATGAAGATGTGCTATTGGTTATCAAGCTGTCAACTCGGGGGGGAATTAATCACTGAGAAAGTGTCGGTTCAATTTAGGAAAGTGGACTGTTTCCAGGTAAGCCTACGACGGTTTGTAGCGCACTGTGCTACAGAAGACACATCATGTTAGCTGCTTGAACTTCTTTTTGGAATGATCGGGGTGATCTGAACAAATGCAAAACTCAGTGGTAGGAGTCAGTAGTCTTTCTGGAATATTAAATACACATTGACCTCACAGAGCTGTGTCACAGCGACAGTATGTTCTCATCAGTTTGTGACTGACGACGGTAGGCTAACCAACTGTTGTCGGTCACGTTTGTGTGCCACAGTGGCTGTTCCCGAAGCCTGCTGTTGTCCCCTAGTGTAAATGGATATGTTCCCTTTGCGGTTGGAAAGTTTGCTAACCAAAAGGTGGCATATGACCCGATACAGTTGGATAGGCTAACTACCGTTATCCAGATGAGGTCACCTTACATCAGCATTTGATATGGGGGGAAAACGGTGCCTAGTGAAAATAGTTCAGCTCAGATCATGTCGTTTGAAGTAAAGGTTATTCAGGGTAGCTAGCTACAGGGATCGATACAGTTTCAGATGGGGTTGGCGCACATCCTAATCTTAACATTGATTGTAAAGAAAAACACAATAAATAAATAAAAAATATATAATAAATGAATCGACTCCAAACTGTACAGAACTCAGCTGCCAGGCTTTTAACCAGAACCAAGAAACAGACCTTATCAACCCTGTTTTAGCTGGCTCCCGGTGTGTTAGATAGGATAGATATTGATTACTTTTAAAGCCTCTCTCCCTGTTATATCTGTGACCGGCATGTACCTCGAGGTCCTCGGGCAGAGGTCTGTTGTCTGTCCCTGGGGCCAGACTTATAACATAAGGGGACAGAGCGTTTCCAGTCAAGCCCCGTGGCTTTGGAACAGCCTGCCCGATGAAATCAGGTCAGCTGAATCTCTTTTAAGTCCCTTCTTAAAACATAATTTTATAAGAAAGCCGTTCCTGATTTTAGTTGATTTTATTAAAAAAGAAAGCATTTTACTATACTTTTTTCTACGTGTACTGTATATTTGATTGAATTTGCCATTGTGAAAGCACTTTGTATGTGAATTTGAAAAGTATAAATAAAGCGTGTTATTATATTATTTTATTATATAATATACAGCTGCAGAAAAAATTAAAAACTGCAGCAGTTCCTCTGAGTTTTACTAATCATACATTGTTATTTCTTACTTACGTAATATATGTATTTTTCGATTTGGAATTATAGAATGTTTCTATTTATGTTATCATTTTTACCTTTAACATTTACACTATATTTATACTATTACATTTTAAAGAATATGCAGTGGCCTCAGCTATATACTTACAGTATATACTATACTATATATTTACTGTATAAAATAAAATATTCTGTTTAAATTTGCAGAGACAGTGCACATTAATAAACATGTCTGTAAATGTGCCAGTTGGACACATTGATTTCTGTACATTGACATTTGCAGCACTTAGCAGTAGCTTATATCCAAAGCGACCTACAATCGGTACATTTGTCAATAGGATAAGAGATGATCAGGGTTGGGAAGGAACTGATTACATGTAATAAATTACAATTACACAAAAACAGTAACTGTAATTCATTACAGTTACCAGCTAAAATAGTAGAATCAAATTACAGGTATTTATTTATTTATTTATTAGGTGATTACTTCTAGGACTACGTTCAAATATGAAAGGAAAGTTTGCAGAAGAAAAATGCATAAAAATATTGGCTGTTTTTTTTATTAACCTTTTATTCAACGTCAATCAATAGTTAAAATGAAGTCCTACTTTATTCTTAAGTCCTGAGCAACATAAACGATCACAAAAATATGTCACAGTAAATTGCTATGGATGTCATTTCAAAGAACAATGTTTAGGCGTTAATTAATCTAAAAGTAATGTAAAATAATCAGATTATGTTACTACATTTTGGTAATCCACAAAAACACGATACTAATTATAATTTTAGTCAGGTAACTAGTAACTCTAATGGATTACATTAAAGAAAGTTACCTACCCAACCCTGGAGATCATGCTCCAGCAACCAACATTCTGATAGGGTAATGACAGCAACTATGTTGTACATTTACACCAAACATTATCAACAAAGTGCCAATATTCCAATCAATAATAAGCAGAACAGAAATAATGAATTTGCAAGCTTCTTTTTAATTAATTTGTATTTTTGGCTGACTTGCGACCACACACCAGCGGCACCCTGAACTCTGCGTGAACCCTCTCTACCGAATTACATTCGAATGAGCGAACGGGACAAAATGCTTGTTGTGGGACGAGGGAGACGGTGTGCAGGTGCCCCTCCTCTCTTCTCCAGCGCCACCCTGTTACCCAGCAACTGTGGAGCTGCACCGGCCTGGAGGACGCCGTCCAGAAAGGTGATCACTGTAGGAAAGAGCATCTCCAGCTCCTGGACTATGATGGGGGGTTGTGGAGGGGGGGAGCGAAGGAGAAAAGGAACGAGGGAATGAGGGAAACGAGGGCTTGAAGGGCAAACAGAAACAGTAACGTGTGGGCAGAGACAAAAGAGGGAGAGAGAGAGCGAGCGGGAGAGAGAGAGAATAAATGGAGAGTGGTGGTACTGCTAAGAGACTGTGAGTGTCAGTAGCTGTTCCTGTCGGCCCGGTTGGAAGGGGGTTGGGTGAGGGGGGGGGTGTAAGATGGAATTTAAACAGCTGCCGCTCCTTCTCTCTCTCTCTCTCTCTCTCTCTCTCTCTCTCTGTCACACACACACACACACACACACACACACACAGTTGAGCCCCCCTCCCTCCCCCCTAGCCTAAGTTTGCGTGCGGAGCGGAGAAATTCTCCATGCTAATGTGCCAGGGTTTGTTTTCATCGTCAGACTGCAAACGTTTTAAATATGCATCGCGCACGCACACGCACACATTCCCTATCCAATTTGGTCCCTGACAGCATAATGCGTGTTTCCATACAGGGTCATATTTCAAATCTAAAGCTGTTCCGTTTTGTTGCATGGACGCTGACACCCGTATTTGTTTTCCCACACGCCACACCTAAGAACTTTTCACTGATACTTTATTTTGAAACACACACACACACAAATTAATAATTTAATATAGTTTATGCTTTATTTTCAACTGTATTTTATTGACAGAATTAATAGATTTTATCCATTGGATAACGGAGTCAGCTGAGCTACTATGTGGAGCTTATCTACTCGGGAATGTGTTGGTGTGAAACGCTCACCGGCCCAGGGTTAAGCGCTGCATTAACCCCGCAGTAACAGTGAGCCAGGGCTCACACAGCTCCACTCAGGGAGGCAGGGTATGCTGCGTTCAACGCACTGTAAACAACCGAACGCACTCTGTGACTCGTCTACGAGAAATTCTCTGATCAGAGAGCGAGCACGGAATGAATGAGCGAAAGAGAGAGAGAGGAGGAGAAACAGATGAGAGAGAGGGGAGAAAGGGAAAGAGAGAAAAATGAATGAATGAAAGTAAATGAAAGAAAGAGAGAAAGAAAGATGCTGTGGGGGGGGGGGGGGGGGGGGGCTCCCTAAAAACATCATT